>JASIRB010000072.1:0-21767 GCA_030323885.1 Branchipolynoe longqiensis
GGGTGCAGGGTGTGGGGTGATGGGTGCAGGGCATGTGGTGATGGGGTGCGGGGTTTGGGGTGCAGCGTTCTGGGTGTGGGCTGCGGGGTGCGGGGTGAGGGGTGTGGGGTGCAGGGTGCATGAAGCGGGCTGTGCGGTGCTGGCTGTGGGTTGTGAGGTGTTGGTTGATGGGCGCAGGGTGCTGGGTGCGGGGTGCAGGATGCGGGATGCGGGATGTGGGGTGCAGGGTGTGGGGTGCAGGATGCGGGGTGTGGGGTGTGGGGTTAAGGTCACCTTACAACTTATTTTCCCAGACAATTCAGAAAATGTCTATCAGTCTGGTAGTATTGCTATAAACAGACATTAATAAATACTGCACTAGGCTACTAAATGACTGAAATGTACAATCCTCCAAGCATAGTTTATCCCATCATTCCTAACAACCTACTTACTCAAACTACTTCATGTAGTCAAAAAACATGCCCGAGGTATTAACCTTTTAAGCATAACCCTACAAGCTAACCATACTCTACCTAACAGAATAAACAAACCATTATACTAACACTCCATCTCAAAATCCCATCTCCAACAACATGATAATTATGCAGTTCACAACACAGTAAGGCATACAAACCTATGAAGGGAAACTATGCACCTAACCACTCCGTAATGTAAAGGTCTAATCAATACACATGTATGTATCTACGTATGTATGTATATAACTACTACTTTTATCTGTGAATCGTCAAACTATACTATATGTAAGTCTTGGAATGATTAATATTGTTATTTCAGCTGATTTGAGCTAGCTACTGATGACAGTATCAGACTACATATACATATATTGTAAATAACTGTATCGTCACATGGCTGGAAGACCATTGCTACGGCACTGACATAAGACTTTATTCAATGAATAAACTATATTTACAACAACAAAAAAGGGTGATGGGTGCGGGGTGCGGGGTGTGGGGTGCGGGGTGGGGGTGCGGGGGGATGGGAGTGGGTGCGGGGTGCGGAGTGCAGGGTGTGGTGATGGGTGCGGGGTGATGGGTGCTGGGGGCTGGGTGCAGGGTGCGGGGTGATGGGTGTGGGGTGATGGGTGATGAGTCGGGGTGTGGGGTGCTGGTGGAGGGTGCGGGGTGATGGGTGGGCGGGTGGTGGCCGGTGTGGGGTGTGGGGTGCAGGGTGCGAGGTGCGGGGTGTGGGGTGTGGGGTGTGGGGGTGGGTGTGGGGTTTGGGGTGTTGGTGCGGGTGATGGGTGTGGGGGAGGGTGTGGGGTGAGGGGGTGTGGTGTGCGGGGTGATGGTGGCGGATGCTGTTTCGGGTGTGGGGTGATGAGGGAGTGTTGTGGGGTGCAGGTTGCGTGGTTGTGGGGTGCGGGGTGCAGGAAGTGGGTGTGGGGTGCGGGGTGTGGGCTGTGGGGTTTGGGTGGTAGGGTGCTGGGTGCTGGTGCAGGGCGGGTGTGTAGGGGGTGGGTGCAGGGTGCGGGATGCAGGGTGTGGGGTGCAGGGTCCAGGGTGGGGGGTCCAGGGTGATGGGTGTGGGGTGCGGGGTGATGGGTGTGGGGTGTGGGGTGTGGAGTGCAGGGTGTGGGGTGATGGGTGCGGAGTGACGGGGGCGGCGGGGGCGGGCGGGTGGCGGGGCGGCGGGGGGCGGCGGGGTTCGAGACGGCGGGGCGGTGGGGGCGGGCGGGCGGCGGGGTACGAGACGGCGGGGCGGCGGGGGAGCGGCGTTGGGCTGCGAGGCGGGGGCGGGGCATCACGTCCGGCGTGCCCGCGCGTATAACAAGCAGAACAGACAGATCGACCCCGATTTGTCTTACAAGCCCCAAGCACTCCCGCGGTGTGTGGATGGGGTGGGGTAGGGGGGGGGGTAGAGGAGGGGAGGAGAGGTGGGGCCGGGTTCTTGCGATGGGGAGTGTTAACTGTACCCAGGCAGGTTCCACGGCTACACTAGCGTCCATCTCCCTGGTCGAGTGAAACCAATGACTTAAAAATTGATACTTGTCACTTACTAGCCTGGTGCTTGGCATTATTAGGATAGGGCAAGGACTGGTTGGCTCAGTGTCAGGATAATGTGACTGAGTGGGATATCAGGTCATAATGCTGGTGGACTAGTCTCCAAGTGAGGCAGAATTTTAAAGCCGCCATGAGTGTACGCTGTCACAAACCGGTACTCATCCGGATATGACCTTAAATGTTGTCCGGATGTAAAACGCCAACAACGAACCATCCATGGCTACGCTAGAGAATGCACCCTTCTCGTTGTATTTCCATGTTGCCAGGACGTAAAACTCCAACAATCAACCAACAGTAGTGCTTGCTGATTGACACCAGTTCCGGACTGGGAGGCGAGTCCAGTTTGAAGTGAATTTTATTTAGAATAATGTGTGCTCTTTCAAAAGTGTCATGGAGGTGATGAAAATGGGAAATATTGCGCCTAGAACGGGACTCCAACCCACATCTCTTTGCATTCCGGGCCAGTATGCTAACCATTACACCACCTAGTCTCCCTAATATCACCACACTAACCATGCCTACCTGTCTATGTTGTTACTTCCCTGAGAGGTCAGTGCAGACCACTACACTCGTCCCCCTGGAATTGTAAGTCTTGTAATGCTTACAATTACATACATACAGGCAATGCACTAACACATACATACACAGGGTAGGTTCAACAACCATACAGCGCAAAGCTTGAACAGGATCCTGGTCATGGCCCCAGTGTCATGGGGGGTGATGAAAATGGGAAATATTGCGCCTAGAGCAGGACTCAAACCCACATCTCTTTGCATTCTGGGCCAGTGTGCTAACCATTACACCACCTAGGCTCCCTGATATCACCACACTACCACGCCTACCTGTATAGGTGGTTACTTGCCTGAGAGGTCGGTGCAGACCACAACAATAGCAATGAAACTGTTCTCTTTTTCTACTTTCTATGAAAAATCTAAAATAATGATTCGTAGGTTGGTTGTTGGGAGTTTTATGTCCTTGCAACATCTATGGTCACGTCAGAATGGGAACCAACTTGTGCCAGTGTGCACTCATGGTGACTTTATAGTGCTGCCCCACTAGGAAATCGGTCCGCTGGCACCATGACCCAATATCCCACTCAGTCACATTATCCTGGCATGTGGCTAACCAGTCCTTGCATTATCCTGATAATCCTGAGCACCTGGCTAGTAAGCGACACAATTTTTAAGTCATTGGTTTGACTCGACCAGATATCGAACTCCCGACCTTCAGCACGCCTTGCCCGCGCTCTACCGATTCGGCCACCTCGACCGGCTTTAGCATAATGTGTGCTCTTTCAATAACAAAGAAACCGTTGTCCATCTACTTTCTATGAAACGTCACAAATTATGAAGCACACATCAATAAAATGAGAATAAAAACAAAAACATGAGCAAGGTAAATCTTTTTTTGAGATTTAAATCTCGTTGTTTCTACATGACTGCGGAGCGAGCCTGTGTATTGACTGACAGACCGGAGAAATTCACAGCGATTGATTGCAGCCTGGAGAACTACCTGGTTGCAAATGAAAAGCAACTTGTGTCAAAGGAATGAAGCCCCTCCTCGTGGAGTGTACTGGAGGCGAGATGTATTAGTAGTTCTTTTAACGTCCGTTGCTCGCTGCGATCGTAGGTGCCCCATTAGCAACGTTCTCCGACGGTGATGTAACGTTCATCAGACTGCAAAGTCGCCGATTGGCAGCTGTAGTTGTGAGGTAGGCTAAATAGGAAATCACTACAGGCAAGTAGAAGAAAGGCAGAGTATAGAGTGAAAGTTAGAGAGAGAGAGAGAGCTTGCACCCTAAGGTTTATTATTATTTAGTGGTTTTAGAATCCAAGATGGCCTGTCACATGACCAGATCCTCCAATAAACAGTAAGCATTCACATATCCACCAATCAACAGTAAGCATGCTTGTATCCATGCCTTGGTTGTTTTGGCCTCACTGCCCTGTTGTGTCTGGGTGTGCAGTGATCCGTAGCTAGCATTTGGGGGGAGGGGGTTGTGAGCAGAGCTGCAAAGGCCCTATCACACTAACAGTAGTGCCCGTCTCACACTATCCATATAATACACAATGTCTATTTAATCGAAGTAAAGGATCACCACCACGACACAATACCACATGCATTACATTACATCATTTACCTTCTATATAACATTTGTAATCCCTTATAGACCAGTTCACATCACCCAGCAATGTGCAATTATCGGACAATTTTACAAGACGATGTGCACGTGGGCGCCCCCTCCCCTCCCTCCCCCTCCCTTCCCCATTCCCCCATTCCCCTATGCTGCCTGGGTCCTGTCGGTGCGCTGAGCTAGATCAGCCGGGCCATGCCCCCCCCCCCCCCTCCCGCCCTCCCACCCCCAATAAGGTCCTGTTATATGTTTGCTGTGGCAGCTTGCCCTTCTACATCCCATCCATAAGTTGATCACCGCAGGGGCAGCGTCCGGAATAAAGTCCGGCGCACACTATGCGAGTTTGCAACAATAGTGCACAGTCAGCGAATATAGGTGTGTCGTGACTGGCCAAGTTGCGCAGATTGTGAGCTGCTGGTCATCGGACCAGGACCAGACGGGATGGCCAAATGAGTTGGTGTCCGTCTCACGTTTTAGTAGATCGTGGGATTCAAAACCATTGGGGTAGAACTCTGGTCGAATTAAACCAATGCCGTAAAAAGGTGTACTTGTCGCTTCCTAGCCAGGCGCTCTGCGTTATTACGATAGGTCAAGGACTGGCGGCATCATTTCCCAGTGGGGCATGACTATAAAGTCGCCATGAGTGCACACTGTCACAAGTTGGTACCCAACCTGATATGACCTTAGATGTTGCCAGGACGTAACATTCCAAAGACGAACTGCATGATTCCACATTGTCAGCTCTCATAATTCGCCTGTTCAATCCATATGTGCTATATTCATAACATAAAGCACACCTTTGCAATCTGAGCTGTCACAGATGACCAGAATTATATCCATATATGCCCAACTTCAGGTGTTATATATTCATGTGCTAAATTACAAAACAACATTCCTTCTCACAAATGCCCAGAGATATATATGTTTGCTAGTATTCATAACATAAAGCACACATTTGCACTCTTAGCTCTCACCAATAACCAGAATTATGTCCACGCATATGGCCACCGTTAGCTGCTATTTATGTCTTATATATTCATAACCTAAATCACAAAACTACCTTCTTACTCCATTGACATCTCGTCAGTATACATTAAGAACAGTGGTAGCACCATCTGTGACAGCCTTTCCGCTTAAATGAAAGTGGCGCGAAGGCGCACCTGATGGAAGCCATAGGCCCAAGTTATATGTGTTGCAGCCATGTCTTTCAATAAAAACGGAGAGGCACTACAGAGATGCACTAAAGAGAGGCACTACAGAGAGGCACTACAGAGAGGCACTACAGAGATGCACTACAGAGAGGCACTACAGAAAGGCACTACATAGAGGCACTAAAGAGAGGCAGTACAGAGAGGCACTACAGAGAGGCACTACAGAGAGGCACTACAGATATGCACTACATAGAGGCACTACATAGATGCACTACAGAGAGGCACTACAGAGAGGCACTGCAGAGAGGCACTACAGAAAGGCACTACATATATGCACTACAGAGAGGCACTACAGAGAGGCCCTACAGAGAGGCACTACAGAGAGGCACTACAGAGAGGCACTACCGAGAGGCACTACCCATAAGCACTACATATATGCACTACAGAGAGGCACCACGGAAAGGCCCTACAGAGAGGCACTACAGAGAGGCACTACATATAGGCACTACAGAGATGCACTACAGAGAGGCACCAGAGAAAGGCCCTACAGAGAGGTCCTACAGAGAGGCACTACAGAGAGGCACTACATAGAGGCACTACATATAGGCACTACATACATGCACTACAGAGATGCACTACATAGAGGCACTACATAGAGGCACTACAGAGAGGCACTACATATAGTCAATACAGAGAGGCACTACATATGTGCACTACATAGAGGCACTATAGAGAGGCACAACAGAGATGCACTACAGAGAGGCACTACATACATGCACTATATATAGGCACACCAGATAGGCACTACATAGAGGCACTACATATAGGCACTACAGAGAGGCACTATAGAGAGGTACTGCACATAGGCACTACATAGAGGCACTACAGAGAGGCCCTACAGAACTTATGACAGGCAATAAGGGGCTGTATAAGATTTATACAGTCTTTGCTACAGTAAAATTCCAGTGTGTGAGTGACAGTATTCACGGCACTGGTAGCAGTGTGGTGTGGTGGCGCCACCTGTCCCACCGTGAAAAGGGGGCTCACCCATAAAGTAGTACACAACATATATAGCTCTCGCAAATGACCAGAATTGTATCCATATACATACATGTATATGGGTACCATCACTTGATATTTAGGTGTCATGAATACATTGATTACATATAACACACTTTTGCAACCTTAGCTCTCACACATCACCAGAGGTTGTGACTGTCGCCTGGTAATAGTAGTTTTCTGCCGCAGCCTAAAACACTTCTCTTCTATATATGTGATGTATATATAGACTTCAATCTTATGGTGAAGTCACACTACGACGCTTCTCGCCGGCGACACGGCAACGTGTGGTGTTTTTGGGCGATAATTAGTGAAATATCGGGGCGCGTTATGCGCGCGTCGGTACACGTCGGTACACTATCCTTGACCTTGATGGTCGGTGGACAACGTCGGCACGCGTTGCCGGTCGCCCAAGGTTTTAAGCCTGTCAAAAAAAACCAACGACCGGCAGCGCGCGCAAATATATGGGTAAGGACGTTAGGAGGATGTTAGGCAGACGTCGAGCTCCATTGTACGCGCCGGAATAACGTTATGGGAATGCTAGGCAGACGGCGCGCGCGCGGGCGGGTCGTCTGCACACGTTGCGCCAAATCGTTGCTTTCTTGGTTTACGTCCTACCAACATCTAAGGTAATATGAGCACGTCGCGCCAAACTCTTTTTTTTTTTCCTCCACACCCGTTGGCCGCGCCCGAATAACGCGCTGCGCTGACGCCAAACTTTGTCCCCAAACGGCCGAAAAGTTGCACGTTTCTCGACGCGGAAGATTTTATTTTCAACGCTGACGCGTCGCCGGGATAAGCGTCGTAGTGTGACTGCACCATAAGCCTTTATAAACGACCAGAATTACGACTGTTGCGTGGTACGTGGTTGCATACTATATATATATAAGAATAGCCTATTTATATATATATACTGTAATATATATACAAGTGTATATACTTGAAAGTGAGCAGAGTGACAGTTCGCTCACAGCATACAGGAGGTTGGAGGGGAGACTTCCCCCTCCGCAGTGAATAACATGGAAGTTAAAATGGGCAGAGAGAAAACATTAAAGGGCTGCCGTTATTTATATCCACATAATCAATTATATAGTACATATATATGGATATATACAAATAAAGTATATGTGTCTGCTATATTCATGAAATAAAGCACAACACTACAATCTTAGCTCTCACAATTCCCGATTCACCAGAGTTGCCAATGTCGCGTACTATGCGGCGCGCTTCAGTGGGGCCCACGCGTGCTCTATTGATGACATAAAGCACGTGTTCTGGGTCATGCGCAGAACGTGCATCAAGCCGCAGCTGGTGCCCGGTAATGTGGGGCGAGTCAGCGGCAGCAGTCCGTCAGGATCAGCGGCCTGTTTACCCCCGTCTGACAGCTCGGCTCTCAGTCAGCATAAACACAGCGTTATTCTTCACTACACGAGAGAGAACTGACGTGTCAACGCCACAGAAAAAAATACACGTTAAAGAAAACACACCAAAAAACACACACATACAAAATAAATAAAAAAAAAATAAAAAGCATATACAAACGAGGCAAAACTATTCTCATCTTCTGTCTGGCCAAATTCGTTCACGTTCGCCGCAACTCGAGTAATTGGGCACACAAACTTGGCGTTATTCTTCACTACCCGAAAGAACTGATGCGTCAACACCAACTTGTGCACATCGATTACAAATTTTAGTTTTGCACATTGATTACAAATTTTAGTTGTTTTAAATGAGGCAAAACTATTCTCATCTCCTTTGTGTTCAAATGTGTTCATGTTCGCCGCAACTCGAGTAATTGTGCACACAAACTCGGCATTATTCTTCACGACAAGAAAGAACTGACACGTCAATGCCAACTTGTGCATATCAATTACAAATTATAGTTCATGTTGTCTGCAACATGGGTAATTGGGCACACAAACTTGGCCAGCACATTTCTCTCGTAACTCAAGAAGTATAACTTTGGCGCCACCTGATCAATCTCGCACTAATTTAATGGTGCATACCTTACGCCACTCTGACAGTAACTTTAAGCATAGTCTTTCCTTCCAAGTAACTATGGATGGATGCATATGTCACCACCTGTACACTGATTTCTAACTAATCTCTCTTATGCCACCTAGCTGCATTAAGTCTAGTCTCGATGTCCAAGTAGCTATGGATGGATGTATATGTCACCACCTGTATAATGATTTGTAACTAATCTCTCTTATGCCACCTAGATGCATTAAGTCTAGTCTCGACGTCCAAGTAACTATGGATGAATGTATATGTCACCACCTGTATACTGATTTGTAACTAATCTCTCTTATGCCACCTAGCAGCATTAAGTCTAGTCTCGACGTCCAAGTAACTATGGATGGATATATATCTCACCACCTGTTCACTGATTTGTAACTAATCTCTCTTATGCCACCTAGTGGCATTAAGTTTAGTCTCGACGTCCAAGTAACTATGGATGGATGTATATGTCACCACCTGTATACTGATTTGTAACTAATCTCTCTTATGCCACCTAGCGGCATTAAGTTTAGTCTCGACGTCCAAGTAACTATGGATGGATGTATATGTCACCACCTATACACTGATGTGTAACTAATCTCTCTTATGCCAAGCGGCATTAAGTCTAGTCTCGACGTCCAAGTAACTATGGATGGATGTATATGTCACAACCTGTACACTGATTTGTAACTAATCTCTCTTATGCCACCTAGCGGCATTGAGTCTAGTCTCGACGTCCAAGTAACTATGGATGGATATATATGTCACCACCTGTACACTGATTCGTAACTAATCTCCCTTATGCCACCTAGCGGCATTTCATGTTAAACATTCAAAACCATGCATACTCACAGTTTCAAATAACTTCAATGCGACTGCCAGGACAAACGAGACTTAACTGCTAGACATATTTGGCTCCCACCCACCCTAACATATGGGTACATAATGACTAAGGGTTAACCGTCTCTAGCCACCCTAACATATGGGTACATAATGACTAAGGGCTAAGCGTCTCTAGCCTCCCTAACATATGGGTACATAATGACTAAGGGTTAAGCGTATGTAGCCTCCCTAACATATGGGTACATACTGACTAAGGGTTAATCGTCTCTAGCCTCGCTAATCTAATGTGTGGGTACATAATGACTAAGGGTTAAACATGTCTAGCCACCCTAACATATGGGTACATAATGACTAAGGGTTAAATGTCTCTAGCCTCCCTAACATATGGGTACATAATGACTAAAGGTTAAGCATCTCTAGCCTCCCGAACATATGGGTATATAATGACTAAGGGTGAACATCTCTAGCCTCCCTAACCTAACATATGGGTACATAATGACTAAGGGTTAAGCGTCTCTAGCCTCCCTAACATATGGGTACATAATGACTAAGGGTTAAGCATCTCTAGCCACCCTAACATATGGGTACATAATGACAAATTGCTAAGCATCTCTAGCCACCCTAACATATGGGTACATAATGACTAAGGGTTAAGCGTCTCTAACCTCCATAACATATGGGTACATAATGACTAAGGGTTAAGCATCTCTAGCCACCCTAACATATGGGTACATAATGACTAATTGCTAAGTGTCTCTAGCCTCCCTAACATATGGGTACATAATGACTAAGTGCTAAGCGTCTCTAGCCTCACATTAAAGTGTGTAGGTATATCTCAGTAGTGAGTGTGGATACATCAGTACTTTGTAAAACCCATGAAAAGGTACAAACACGGCATTGTATTCAGCGTATTTCCAAATTTAGGAAAACACATAATGGTATGGACCGGCATCTTTATGTCCTTCCCTCCTGTGGTTAACGCAGGGAGAATATATGGAATGTTTGTAGAATATGACTCTGGAATCATCAATAAACCTTCACTGACAAATTCAACTTTCTCTATTTTTGTCCCCAGCTGCCCTTATAATTGGGAACTACTGCTCCTCACCTATATGCCCTTATAAGTGTGACCTACTGCTCCTGGCCTATAGGGCTGCCCTTATAATCGTGACCTACTGCGCCTGACCTATAGGGATGCCCTTATATGTGTGACCTACTGCTCCTGGCCTATAGGGTTGCCCTTATAAATGTGACCTATTGCTCCTGGCCTATAGGGCTGCCCTTATAATTGTGACCTACGGGTCCTGGCCTATAGGGCTGCCCTTATAAGTGTGACCTACTGATCTTGGCCTATAGGGCTGCCCTTATAAGTGTGACCTACTGCTGCTGGCCTATAGGGCTGCCCTTATAATTGTGACCTACTTCTCCTGGCCTATGGGGATGCTCTTATAATTGTGACCTACTGCAGCTGGCCTATAGGGCTGCCCTTATAATTGTGACCTACTGCTGCTGGCCTATATGGCTGCCCTTATAATTGGGACCTACTGTTTCTGGCCTATAGGGCTGCCCTTATACTTGTGACCTACTGCTCCTGGCCTATAGGGATGCCCTTATACTTTTGACCTACTGCTCCTGGCCTATAGGGATGCCGTTATAATTGTGACATACTGCTCCTGGCCTATAGGGATGCCCTTATAATTGTGACTGACTGCTCCTGGCCTGTAGGGCTGCCCTTATACTTGTGACCTACTGCTGCTGGCCTATATGGCTGCCCTTATTCTTGTGACCTACTGCTCCTGGCCTATATGGCTGCCCTTATAATTGTGACCTACTGCTGCTGGCCTATAGGGCTGCCCTTATAATTGTGACCTACTGCTGCTGGCCTATAGTGCTGCCCTTATAATTGTGACATACTGCTCCTGGCCTATAGGGTTGCTGGTGCCCTGAACAAAGTGGACTTTGGCTCCATTGCACGTATATTAAGATGATATAACATTTCTAGAGATTATATTTGGTGTCCCCTAGCAAGTGTCTCCTACGCCGACCGCCTAAGTTACTTATAGCTTCAGCGAGCCCTCAGTATTGAGCAGCTATAAATCAGTGGTGAGGAGGCCAATATAAGTAGTAGATCAACATTTGTATATGCAGTGGATACGTGTATGTCAGTAATAGATATATTCATATAAGCATATATCAGAAGAATTACAGATTCGCAAAAGTACACACTGATGGTGGCTTTATAGTGCTGCTTCGGTGAGATCTAAGGACCACAGAGTGGGAACTGACTTGTAACTGTTCATTCCTGAACAGTTTATAGTTGAACTACTGTCCCTATTGTAATGACCCAATAACAGAGTCAGCCTCTATGCTGAAAGTCAGCTAATCTGCCATCGCTCTGTTCTACTCACATGGTGTGCTCGGCTATTCAAGCAATAAATAGTTCCGTCTACTAGTTGAGGGTTGGATGCAATGGTTCTCCACTTGTCCCGATGGTGTGCTGTTCTGATAGACTGTAAATAATTCAAGCCTGTCCACTATGAAATATTTGTAAACCATGATGTTCTTGGTCTCCCGCTCCCTCTGCTGCCATTTACCTTATAATTGTGAACTACTGCTAGGCTAGTAAGAATGTATTTATTGTTATTACACTTCAAGGATGCAGATGTACACAATTTCTCTAATAAGCAGGAGATATTTAAATCACTGATGATTTCTCTTCCATATTAACTGTCTCATTAGCCCATTCTACTAATGCCTAGTTGCAGTCTAGGTAGCAACAAGTATACAAATATGTAAAGTCATTAGCTTGAGTCGACCAGGGTTTAAACTAGATAAAAGATTCACCCGGCACTTGTAGTACACGGGTGAAGATCAGCCTTATATAAAAACGGTCGAAAAATCGGGCTAAAGAAATGAGTCTTTATGAGAGCCTAATTTCTCAATCTAAGAAGCAACATTTATTCTTTGTATATGTCTTCATGTTTAGCCAGTACTTTTGAGTTGGAAAATATAATAAAACATATACTTTAATGCAATTTAAAAGTGAAATCGATGGGGTTCTCTGGCTGCCATCTTGTCTTTCTGCATTCTCACCCATTTCACCAACTCTGTGCCTATATGAGTAGCCATTTGATACTGGAGCCACAGTTTCTAGTTCATGTTCCATACTAAACCTATTTTCGCCCGTATTTACACTACGTTGTCCTTCACCCGTGTACTACAAGTACCGGGTGAATGTTTTATCTAGCCTTAAACACGCTATTCAAATCCCATGACCGGCAATATGGGAGCTGAGCACTCAACTCATTTGCCCCTCATGTAAATCTCTACATTAACCCAGTCAGATGTTGTGGCTCAACGAATTCATCCCCGAGGACCTGCTACATGTGAAGCGGGCGCTCTAACCGCTAGGCCACCCTCCGTGGTATATATAAATGCAGAAGTGTGCGATTTGCGGATGTTAATGGGTTGTCCTATTGGCCGCCTTAGTAAATCCGGCAGTGCGCTGCACCTCGCCTCAAGGCCCCGAATCCCATCCATATGGATAAACGCAGATGTATAGTCACAGCAATGGGGTCCACACTTAAGCCGGTATTCCATTAATGCCTATCCGTAAGCGTGTATGGAAAATCTTCATGCGTAGATGCACACCACATCGAACCACATGTGGGTCAATATGACGAGGGAAGCTTCTATCCAGCTAGAGTTAAGCACATGTGAGTGATTTCTAATGACTTGTTTGTTTTCGCTGCTAGACAGTAATAGTCTCGTGGTTTCCCCTCGTTTTGTTACTTTCAGTTGTTGTGTAGCTATCTACTCTCTCATCAGTTAAAATCCCTTGGGTCGCTAACAGTGCAGGCTCGGGCTTTCTATCGACAAACTGTCTAATGGTGAAAACAAGTCTATTCAGACTTATCCATGACAGGCAGTATAAATCTTCAATAGAAAAGCACTATTTATACTGTGTGTCATCAGTCTATGCAGCTTTAAGTTACTAAAGCACTATTTATACTGTGTTTCATCAGTCTATGCAGCTTTGAGTTACCAAAGCGCTATTTATACTGTGTTTCATCAGTCTATGCAGCTTTAAGTTACTAAAGCACTATTTATACTGTGTTTCATCAGTATATGCAGCTTTAAGTTACTAAAGCACTATTTATACCGTGTTTCATCAGTCTATGCAGCTTTGAGTTACTAAAGCACTATTTATACCGCGTTTCATCAGTCTATGCAGCTTTACGTTACTAAAGCGCTATTTATACCATGTGTCATCAGTCTATGCAGCTTTGACTTACTAAAGCATTATTTATACTGTGTTTCATCAGTCTATGCAGCTTTAAGTTACTAAAGCACTATTTATACCGTGTTTCATCAGTCTATGCAGCTTTAAGTTACTAAAGCGCTATTTATACCGTGTTTCATCAGTCTATGCAGCTTTAAGTTACTAAAGCGCTATTTATACCGTGTGTCATCAGTCTATGCAGCTTTGAGTTACTAAAGCGCTATTTATACCGTGTTTCATCAGTCTATGCAGCTTTAAGTTACTAAAGCGCTATTTATACTGTGTTTCATCAGTCTATGCAGCTTTAAGTTACTAAAGCACTATTTATACTGTGTTTCATCAGTCTATGCAGCTTTAAGTTACTAAAGCACTATTTATACTGTGTTTCATCAGTCTATGCAGCTTTAAGTTACTAAAGCACTATTTATACTGTGTTTCATCAGTCTATGCAGCTTTAAGTTACTAAAGCGCTATTTATACCGTGTTTCATCAGTCTATGCAGCTTTAAGTTACTAAAGCACTATTTATACCGTGTTTCATCAGTCTATGCAGCTTTAAGTTACTAAAGCGCTATTTATACCGTGTTTCATCAGTCTATGCAGCTTTAATTACTAAAGCTATTTTCTTGTTCATCGTTGAGTTACTAAAGCACTATTTATACTGTGTTTCATCAGTCTATGCAGCTTTAAGTTACTAAAGCGCTATTTATACCGTGTTTCATCAGTCTATGCAGCTTTGAGTTACTAAAGCACTATTTATACCGCGTTTCATCAGTCTATGCAGCTTTACGTTACTAAAGCGCTATTTATACTGTGTTTCATCAGTCTATGCAGCTTTGAGTTACTAAAGCGCTATTTATACCGTGTTTCATCAGTCTATGCAGCTTTGACTTACTAAAGCGCTATTTATACTGTGTTTCATCAGTCTATGCAGCTTTAAGTTACTAAAGCACTATTTATACTGTGTTTCATCAGTCTATGCAGCTTTAAGTTACTAAAGCGCTATTTATACTGTGTTTCATCAGTCTATGCAGCTTTAAGTTACTAAAGCACTATTTATACCGTGTTTCATCAGTCTATGCAGCTTTAAGTTACTAAAGCACTATTTATACTGTGTTTCATCAGTCTATGCAGCTTTAAGTTACTAAAGCGCTATTTATACTGTGTTTCATCAGTCTATGCAGCTTTAAGTTACTAAAGCGCTATTTATACCGTGTTTCATCAGTCTATGCAGCTTTAAGTTACTAAAGCGCTATTTATACCGTGTTTCATCAGTCTATGCAGCTTTAAGTTACTAAAGCGCTATTTATACTGTGTTTCATCAGTCTATGCCGCTTTAAGTTACTAAAGCCCTATTTATACTGTGTTTCATCAGTCTATGCCTCTTTAAGTTACTAAAGCCCTATTTATACCGTGTTTCATCAGTCTATGCAGCTTTAAGTTACTAAAGCGCTATTTATACTGTGTTTCATCAGTCTATGCAGCTTTGAGTTACTAAAGCGCTATTTATACTGTGTTTCATCAGTCTATGCAGCTTTAAGTTACTAAAGCGCTATTTATACTGTGTTTCATCAGTCTATGCAGCTTTAAGTTACTAAAGCCCTATTTATACTGTGTTTCATCAGTCTATGCCGCTTTAAGTTACTAAAGCCCTATTTATACTGTGTTTCATCAGTCTATGCCTCTTTAAGTTACTAAAGCCCTATTTATACCGTGTTTCATCAGTCTATGCCGCTTTAAGTTACTAAAGCGCTATTTATACTGGGTTTCATCAGTCTATGCAGCTTCGAGTTACTAAAGCGCTATTTATACTGTGTTTCATCAGTCTATGCAGCTTTAAGTTACTAAAGCGCTATTTATACCGTGTTTCATCAGTCTATGCAGCTTTAAGTTACTAAAGCGCTATTTATACTGTGTTTCATCAGTCTATGCAGCTTTAAGTTACTAAAGCGCTATTTATACTGTGTTTCATCAGTCTATGCAGCTTTAAGTTCTAAAGCGCTATTTATGTGTTTCATCGTCTATGCAGCTTTAGTACTAAAGCGCTATTTATACCGTGTTTCATCAGTCTATGCAGCTTTAAGTTACTAAAGCGCTATTTATACCGTGTTTCATCAGTCTATGCAGCTTTAAGTTACTAAAGCGCTATTTATACTGTGTTTCATCAGTCTATGCAGCTTTAAGTTACTAAAGCGCTATTTATACTGTGTTTCATCAGTCTATGCAGCTTTAAGTTACTAAAGCGCTATTTATACCGTGTTTCATCAGTCTATGCAGCTTTAAGTTACTAAAGCGCTATTTATACTGTTTCATCAGTTATGCAGCTTAGTTACTAAGGCGCTATTTATACTGTGTTTCATCAGTCTATGCAGCTTTAAGTTACTAAAGCGCTATTTATACTGTGTTTCATCAGTCTATGCAGCTTTAAGTTACTAAAGCGCTATTTATACTGTGTTTCATCAGTCTATGCAGCTTTAAGTTACTAAAGCGCTATTTATACTGTGTTTCATCAGTCTATGCAGCTTTGAGTTACTAAAGCGCTATTTATACTGTGTTTCATCAGTCTATGCAGCTTTAAGTTACTAAGGCGCTATTTATACCGTGTTTCATCAGTCTATGCAGCTTTGAGTTACTAAAGCGCTATTTATACTGTGTTTCATCAGTCTATGCAGCTTTAAGTTACTAAGGCGCTATTTATACTGTGTTTCATCAGTCTATGCAGCTTTGAGTTACTAAGGCGCTATTTATACTGTGGTTCATCAGTCTATGCCGCTTTGAGTTACTAAAGCACTATTTATACTGTGTTTCATCAGTCTATGCCGCTTTAAGTTACTAAGGCGCTATTTATACTGTGTTTCATCAGTCTATGCAGCTTTGAGTTACTAAAGCGCTATTTATACCGTGTGTCATCAGTCTATGCAGCTTTGACTTACTAAAGCGCTATTTATACCGCGTTTCATCAGTCTATGCAACTTTAAGTTAGTAAAGCGCTATTTATACTGTGCTTCATCAGTCTATGCAGCTTTGAGTTACTAAAGCGCTATTTATACCGTGTTTCATCAGTCTATGCAGCTTTGAGTTACTAAATCACTATTTATACCGTGTTTCATCAGTCTATGCAGCTTTGAGTTACTAAAGCGCTATTTATACTGTGTTTCATCAGTCTATGCAGCTTTGAGTTACCAAAGCGCTATTTATACCGTGTGTCATCAGTCATTGCAGCTTTAAGTTACTAAAGCACTATTTATACTGTGTTTCATCAGTCTATGCAGCTTTTAGTTACTAAAGCACTATTTATACCGTGTGTCATCAGTCTATGCAGCTTTGAGTTACCAAAGCGCTATTTATACCGTGTTTCATCAGTATATGCAGCTTTAAGTTACTAAGGCGCTATTTATACCGTGTTTCATCAGTCTATGCCACGTTAAGTTACTAAGGCACTATTTATACCGTGTGTCATCAGTCTATGCAGCTTTAAGTTACCAAAGCGCTATTTATACCGTGTTTCATCAGTCTATGCAGCTTTAAGTTACTAACGCGCTATTTATACCGTGTTTCATCAGTCTATGCAGCTTTAAGTTACTAAAGCGCTATTTATACTGTGTTTCATCAGACTATGCAGCTTTTAGTTACTAAAGCGCTATTTATACTGTGTTTCATCAGTCTATGCAGCTTTTAGTTACTAAATCACTATTTATACTGTGTTTCATCAGTCTATGCAGCTTTTAGTTACCAAAGCGCTATTTATACCGTGTGTCATCAGTCTATGCAGCTTTGAGTTACTAAAGCGCTATTTATACCGTGTATCATCAGTCTATGCAGCTTTAAGTTACTAAAGCGCTATTTATACTGTGTTTCATCAGTCTATGCAGTTTTAAGTTACTAAATCACTATTTATACTGTGTTTCATCAGTCTATGCAGCTTTTAGTTACTAAAGCGCTATTTATACCGTGTGTCATCAGTCTATGCAGCTTTGAGTTACTAAAGCGCTATTTATACCGTGTTTCATCAGTCTATGCAGCTTTAAGTTACTAAGGCGCTATTTATACCGTGTTTCATCAGTCTATGCAGCTTTAAGTTACTAAAGCGCTATTTATACCGTGTTTCATCAGTCTATGCAGCTTTATGTTACCAAAGCACTATTTAAACCGTGTTTCATCAGTCTATGCAGCTTTAAGTTACTAAAGCACTATTTGTACCGTGTTTCATCAGTCAATGCAGCTTTATGTTACTAAAGCACTATTTAAACCGTGTTTCATCAGTCTATGCAGCTTTAAGTTACTAAAGCGCTATTTATACTGTGTTTCATCAGTCTATGCAGCTTTGAGTTACTAGGGCGCTATTTATACTGCGTTTCATCAGTCTATGCAGCTTTGAGTTACTAAAGCGCTATTTATACCGTGTTTCATCAGTCTATGCAGCTTTAAGTTACTAAAGCGCTATTTATACCGTGTTTCATCAGTCTATGCAGCTTTGAGTTACTAAAGCGCTATTTATACTGTGTTTCATCAGTCTATGCAGCTTTAAGTTACTAAAGCACTATTTATACTGTGGTTCATCAGTCTATGCAGCTTTTAGTTACTAAAGCACTATTTATACTGTGTTTCATCAGTCTATGCAGCTTTGAGTTACTAAATCACTATTTATACCGTGTTTCATCAGTCTATGCAGCTTTAAGTTACTAAAGCGCTATTTATACCGTGTTTCATCAGTCTATGCAGCTTTGAGTTACTAAAGCGCTATTTATACTGTGTTTCATCAGTCTATGCAGCTTTAAGTTACTAAAGCGCTATTTATACCGTGTTTCATCAGTCTATGCAGCTTTGAGTTACTAAAGCGCTATTTATACTGTGTTTCATCAGTCTATGCAGCTTTGAGTTACTAAAGCGCTATTTATACCGTGTTTCATCAGTCTATGCAGCTTTAAGTTACTAAAGCACTATTTATACCGTGTTTCATCAGTCTATGCAGCTTTAAGTTACTAAAGCACTATTTATACTGTGTTTCATCAGTCTATGCAGCTTTAAGTTACTAAAGCACTATTTATACCGTGTTTCATCAGTCTATGCAGCTTTAAGTTACTAAAGCACTATTTATACCGTGTTTCATCAGTCTATGCAGCTTTAAGTTACTAAATCACTATTTATACTGTGTTTCATCAGTCTATGCAGCTTTAAGTTACTAAAGCGCTATTTATACTGTGTTTCATCAGTCTATGCAGCTTTAAGTTACTAAAGCGCTATTTATACTGTGTTTCATCAGTCTATGCAGCTTTAAGTTACTAAAGCACTATTTATACTGTGTTTCATCAGTCTATGCAGCTTTAAGTTACTAAAGCGTATTATACTGTGTTTCATCAGTCTATGCAGCTTTGTTCTAAAGCCTATTTTGTTTGGTTTGTTTGTTTTGCTATTTATACGTGTTTCATCAGTCTATGCAGCTTTAAGTTACTAAAGCACTATTTATACTGTGTTTCATCAGTCTATGCAGCTTTAAGTTACTAAAGCACTATTTATACCGTGTTTCATCAGTCTATGCAGCTTTAAGTTACTAAAGCACTATTTATACCGTGTTTCATCAGGTTATGCAGCTTTAAGTTACTAAGGCACTATTTATACTGTGTTTCATCAGTCTATGCAGCTTTGAGTTACTAAAGCGCTATTTATACTGTGGTTCATCAGTCTATGCAGCTTTAAGTTACTAAAGTGCTATTTATACCGTGTTTCATCAGTCTATGCAGCTTTAAGTTACTAAAGCGCTATTTATACCGTGTTTCATCAGTCTATGCAGCTTTGAGTTACTAAAGCGCTATTTATACTGTGTTTCATCAGTCTATGCAGCTTTAAGTTACTAAAGCACTATTTATACTGTGTTTCATCAGTCTATGCAGCTTTAAGTTACTAAAGCACTATTTATACTGTGTTTCATCAGTCTATGCAGCTTTAAGTTACTAAATCACTATTTATACCGTGGTTCATCAGTCTATGCAGCTTTGAGTTACTAAAGCGCTATTTATACTGTGTTTCATCAGTCTATGCAGCTTTAAGTAACTAACGCGCTATTTATACTGTGTTTCATCAGTCTATGCAGCTTTAAGTTACTAAAGCCCTATTTATACTGTGTTTCATCAGTCTATGCAGCTTTGACTTACTAAAGCACTATTTATACTGTGTTTCATCAGTATATGCAGCTGTGAGTTACTAAAGCGCTATTTATACTGTGTTTCATCAGTCTATGCAGCTTTAAGTTACTAAAGCGCTATTTATACTGTGTTTCATCAGTCTATGCAGCTTTGAGTTACTAAAGCACTATTTATACCGTGTGTCATCAGTCTATGCAGCTTTGAGTTACTAAAGCGCTATTTATACTGTGTTTCATCAGTCTATGCAGCTTTAAGTTACTAAGACACTATTTATACTGTGTTTCATCAGTCTATGCAGCTTTAGTTTTTTTATTTATACCGTGTTTCATCAGTCTATGCAGCTTTAAGTTACTAAAGCGCTATTTATACTGTGTTTCATCAGTCTATGCAGCTTTAAGTTACTAAAGCGCTATTTATACTGTGTTTCATCAGTCTATGCAGCTTTAAGTTACTAAAGCACTATTTATACTGTGTTTCATCAGTCTATGCAGCTTTAAGTTACTAAAGCGCTATTTATACCGTGTTTCATCAGTCTATGCAGCTTTAAGTTACTAAAGCGCTATTTATACTGTGTTTCATCAGTCTATGCAGCTTTAAGTTACTAAAGCGCTATTTATACTGTGTTTCATCAGTCTATGCAGCTTTAAGTTACTAAAGCGCTATTTATACCGTGTTTCATCAGTCTATGCAGCTTTGAGTTACTAAAGCGCTATTTATACTGTGTTTCATCAGTCTATGCAGCTTTAAGTTACTAAAGCGCTATTTATACTGTGTTTCATCAGTCTATGCAGCTTTAAGTTACTAAAGCGCTATTTATACTGTGTTTCATCAGTCTATGCAGCTTTAAGTTACTAAAGCACTATTTATACCGTGTTTCATCAGTCTATGCAGCTTTGAGTTACTAAAGCGCTATTTATACTGTGTTTCATCAGTCTATGCAGCTTTAAGTTACTAAAGCACTATTTATACTGTGTTTCATCAGTCTATGCAGCTTTAAGTTACTAAAGCACTATTTATACTGTGTTTCATCAGTCTATGCAGCTTTAAGTTACTAAATCACTATTTATACCGTGTTTCATCAGTCTATGCAGCTTTGAGTTACTAAAGCGCTATTTATACTGTGTTTCATCAGTCTATGCAGCTTTAAGTTACTAAAGCGCTATTTATACTGTGTTTCATCAGTCTATGCAGCTTTAAGTTACTAAAGCCCTATTTATACTGTGTTTCATCAGTCTATGCAGCTTTGAGTTACTAAAGCACTATTTATACTGTGTTTCATCAGTATATGCAGCTTTGAGTTACTAAAGCGCTATTTATACTGTGTTTCATCAGTCTATGCAGCTTTAAGTTACTAAAGCGCTATTTATACTGTGTGTCATCAGTCTATGCAGCTTTAAGTTACTAAAGCGCTATTTATACTGTGTTTCATCAGTCTATGCAGCTTTAAGTTACTAACGCGCTATTTATACTGTGTTTCATCAGTCTATGCAGCTTTAAGTTACTAAAGCACTATTTATACCGTGTTTCATCAGTCTATGCAGCTTTAAGTTACTAAAGCACTATTTATACCGTGTTTCATCAGTCTATGCAGCTTTAAGTTACTAAATCACTATTTATACTGTGTTTCATCAGTCTATGCAGCTTTAAGTTACTAAAGCGCTATTTATACTGTGTTTCATCAGTCTATGCAGCTTTAAGTTACTAAAGCGCTATTTATACTGTGTTTCATCAGTCTATGCAGCTTTAAGTTACTAAAGCACTATTTATACTGTGTTTCATCAGTCTATGCAGCTTTAAGTTACTAAAGCGCTATTTATACTGTGTTTCATCAGTCTATGCAGCTTTAAGTTACTAAAGCACTATTTATACCGTGTTTCATCAGTCTATGCAGCTTTAAGTTACTAAAGCACTATTTATACTGTGTTTCATCAGTCTATGCAGCTTTGAGTTACTAAAGCACTATTTATACTGTGTTTCATCAGTCTATGCAGCTTTAAGTTACTAAAGCGCTATTTATACCGTGTTTCATCAGTCTATGCAGCTTTGAGTTACTAAAGCGCTATTTATACCGTGTTTCATCAGTCTATGCAGCTTTGAGTTACTAAAGCGCTATTTATACTGTGTTTCATCAGTCTATGCAGCTTTAAGTTACTAA
>JASIRB010001019.1:0-34551 GCA_030323885.1 Branchipolynoe longqiensis
AATTCAATCCTTAATTACTCCTGATAGTCCTTTAATTGGTGCAACATATTTGGTGATCTATAGATATAACAATTCCTATGTATGCAGAGACACATATAAATATACATGCAAAAACTGCTGTTGTTGGTTGGGTACTGACTTGTGACAGTGTACACTCATGGCGACTTTATAGTGCTGCCACACTGGGAAATCAGGCCGCCAGCACCATGAACCGATATCCCAGTCAGTCGTTTTATCCTGACATCAAGCTAGCCAGTCCTAGCCCTATGCTATTAATGCAGAGTGCCAGTCTAGGAAGTGACAAGTATCAATTTTTAAGGTATTGGTTTGACTCGACCTGCAACCGAGCTCCCGCCCTTCCACACGCGAAGCCCGCCCTCTTCCGATTAGGCCACTACACCAGGTGCAATACATATGAGGAGTTCAGGCGCAAAACCAAGTAAGTCCATTTTCATGAAAAGTGAGATAACCAATGGAGACACCACTTCTTAGTCCCTATTACCCAATGAGCAAATCAGTGTTGTTTCAAAACCTGGTAAGTCCTATGTTAAATTGGCCTTAAAATAGGGTTTGGTTGCAAAACCTTGTAAGCGCCATTCGAGTTTGTCTGCAAAACCATGTAAGATGTAGCTGGCCAATCAGTGAGGCAAGAGTGCTACAGATTTCTAAGAAAAAGTTGGGGTTCAAAAGTGCATTTGCTGGGGAATATTGTCAACACTCCCTTCTAAAAAGGGGGAAAAAGTGGGCACAGTTCAATCCTTCACTACTGGCTGACATTAACTGCGTGAAAGAGGCTAAGAAGCAGGATGTCATGAAGCTGCTGAAACAGTTGGATGTAAATCAAGAGGTTCGGGGTTACTATGAGAATGCCCTCTCTCATGATGGTGATCAGAACATTGTGCAGGACCTTGAGGATAGTGGTGATGATGAGTAAGCTTATGGTGGAAATTGTGTGTTCTTTGATTCTGCAAGATTTCCATAAGATTAGTCTTTGACAATGGACTTACATGGTTTTGCAAACAAACCGAAAGTGGACTTACTTGGTTTTGCAGAAAAATCAATAAAAGTTGATTAATTAATGAGTTTTGGAATAAAGGTTCATTTATCACTTTCATAGTATTTTGTTCATTGCCCATAACCCTATAATACAAAGAAAAGTGGAATTACTGAGAATTATATTTATGGGCATATACAAATCTTGATTTTAAAACAAAAGAGGTCGGGTGGACTTACTTGGTTTTGCGCCTGAACTCCTCATATATATATATAGATATAGATATAGATATACATGCATACATAGAGTAAAATGCAAATCAGTGTGTAAAAATCTATGGTCTTTCGGTCGTAATAGCAGAGCTTGGCATAATATCAATATCTCGGGTGATGGAGTTGGGGACCATTGTCATGTAATAGTGATGCAATGTGTGCCCACTCGCTGTGTGACATGGAAATAACTATATGTATGATGTCCGGATATTAAGATATGGTTACTAATTACAGAAATGTTCCCTCCATGCACCAGGAAGAGTGCAAATGGAGAGGGGCATAGATTATTGTTTACTGTAACTGTATGACAACTACTTGTTACCACAGGACCACTGGGTAAGCACAGGCAACCATTCTGGATAAACTAAGAACACCACCTGCCCTGGCGGTTGAGTGACAAGTGCCCCCTCTTGGGTACCACCCCTCTGAGGCTGCAGAGGTGTCTGATTGGCTGGCTGTGTGAGCCCAGTCACGCTTGAACTCCTTGCACTTGCTGGACAGACACACACTCACTCTAGAGATACCTCAGGAAGCAGTTCACCTCTGAGCTGTGTGTACCACCCATAGGACTCAATGGGCTGTAGGCACTGATTTTGACTGAACAAGCAGAAGCTATGTGCATCTGTGTTGCAGGTTGTAAGTGAGTCAGGGTGGCAGGACACTCATAGGTGAACAAGAGTTGTAGTAATAAAGCTCAACCTTCTCTCTGTCAATCTTGCATGACTTGTCTCCCTTTCTTTCTTATGAGTTGTGTTTTAGTATTTAGTTGGGGGGGGGGGGAGAATGGCAGAGAGTTGCCAGGATCCTCCTGATTATAGTGAGTATAAGATGAGTAACTGGAGATGGCCAAACAACCAGTTATTTTTCATGTGGATATACTCACGATGGATCCTGTCCTGTCCAAACGATAATGATAGGCACGACCAGATTAGCTGTTGCCATCCTAGCATTAAAACCGGAAACCTGTGTATTTTCAGCGGATCCCATCAAACCATTAATACTCAGGCCGAGCTGATGTGGCCAGCATGGAATGGCTGCTGCATTAGCTAATACCAAAGATCTGAACGTCAAACATATCTCACTAAAATTTTGGAATATTAATCGAATTCAAAAAGCATGTTGCTTCTCATTCATTGGAGCTTCTAGTGAACTTATAATTTGAATGCTTGGACCCCTTTGAATATTTTAGAGGTCACCTATCTATGCACGACAGACCGGGTAAATACCATGAGATGACCTGAAATACATAACAAACACAAACACATAACAAAAACAAACATTGATTGCACCAAAATTGAGGGTAAGGCCTAAAGCTAAGATTCCTTACACGCGGTATGCGGAATGCGGCATGCGGCATGCGGTATGCGGTATGCGAATGGGAAGATTCCTTCTATGTGGTATGCGGCATGCGGCATGCGGCACACGACCTGCTATATTTAAAAAATAAAAATAAACAAGTATACCCCATACTGCACTGTATATGGCCTAATATGGCATTTATATCTATGTAACTTTTGGTACGTCACATGGAGGTTCCTACCTATATAATTACCAAATTATAGATAAGTATTCATATTTTTGTAGCTCTGGTAGCATTTTTACCAACCCGAACCCCCACCACCACCACTACCATATGTTTCCCCTCAGCACCCTTGTGCGTGACCGTTCCGTAATGCTCAGTCGCCTCTCCTAGTGTTAAACTAATGGACAAATCAGACTCATGTTTCTATTCACACCCCCCTTGTTGCATGCCGCATGCCGCACCGATCGCTACGGGGACCAATCGAGTTGCCGCATTCGCATTCGCATTCACATTCACATTCGCATTCGCATGTAAGGAATCACCCCCATTGACTTAGATGCTTTCCGATTTTTTTGCCCCATTCGCATTCGCATACCGCATACCGCGTGCAAGGAATCTCAGCTTTAGGGTACAAACAACACTGAATTGGATGACAAGACATCAGATTACCTTACACCCCCCCCACACACACACACTGACACCAGTCTCAAGCCTCCCTACCATACTCACACCCCTCCATCCGACATGCAACCCATACAGCCCCCCACACACACACATGCCCACTCACAGTCACTGGGTACAGGGTGGGTGTGGGTGGGAGAGAGACAGATGACTCTTAAAAGCTGGATGAACCTGATTGTATCTGAGGGTGTGACCGGAATCAAAATATGTTGCACCAATTAAATGACTATCAGCCACATTTGGTGTTTCATTTAAGAGTAATTAAGGATTGAATTTACATTAAAAGAGAAGGATTTTTATGCATTGCACCTTATTATATCATGGTGGTATTGTTAAACTGGCAAATCATATTTATATTATTAAAGATAACATTTGCAGATTTATATTTATGTGATCATGGAGGTCCATTGCAGCCAACCTTCTTCGAGAAGACGGCACCCATTGATTGATTGGTTGATTGAGCATGGAAACGATCTTTTATTTGTGTTCTAGCAAAGTACCCATTAATTATGGTTATTGCTGCCTCATAACATTGGGTGGACATTGAGTATGTTCGCGCTGTGTGTCCGTATCTCCCTGACTGAACCCCTGGTCAAGCCCCCACGCACCCCAGCACATGCCCCCCCCCCCCCCCAACACACACGCACAGTGTGAGGGAGGAGGGTGGGGTTTACCATGGTTACTAATTACGATAGGGTGTGATCGACCAAGGTTAGCACAGGATAAGGTAGTTGGTGAAGAACACACATTGTAGGAAGTGGTATTTTATTTAATTACAATATTTGTTGGTGAATGATAGGATGGGGTGTACATGGATACAAATCCATGCATACGCATCCATCTATACATGCAACCATCCATCTATACATGCATACATGCCTTCATGCAAGCATACATGCATGCATACATGCATACATACATCTTACTTTTCTTAGCCAACACCCACCCTGGTAGGAGGGTGTGTGTGGAGGGTCAAAGCACTGCAGTGAAGCACCGGGAACACGTGTGATGGCCACTCCTTATATACCCGTCCTGATATGACCTTATATGTTGCTAGGACGTAAACAACAACAAACAAACAAACAATATACACAATCAGTAGGAGCAGTGTGAGTAGTATAGAGAGGACGGATATGGGTCAATATTACGTAATCGTCCCACGTCAGGGGCCAAATGTAAGAGCCACAATTTATCGGCTGAGGAGTTAAGGGCGGCCGGCGGGGTATCTATTGTTGGCGTTAAGATATGTGTCACGGGGGATGTATTAGTCCAAAGCGCGTGCGGGTTAGCTAACGTTTCAGTTATTTATAGATTTGGGAAATCCCTCTGCCTTTGTAGCCATATATTAGGCTCAAATATATTAAATGCTATCATATTTAACAGAATTACATACGGAATAAGTGAAATGTTATCAATTTAACCCTAAATTCGAACCCTCCTTAAGGCTACCGCCGCATTGGCGGCGATATTAATAGTTATATTTTCGAATCGACGAACGTAAAGTAAACAAATCGCCGCCGCCGCCGCATCGACCTCCCTTTCCATACTGGTGGCAGCGGCCGTTTGTTTACACTACGTTCGTCGATTCGAAAATATAACTATTAATATCGCCCCCATTCGGCGGTAGCCTTAAGGAGGGTTCGAATTTAGGGTTAAATTGATAACATTTCACTTATTGCATATCTAATTCTGTTAAATATGGTCGCATTGAATAGATTTGGCCCGAATCGGTCCCTAACCTACACGTTAACCCAGGCTCAAATGGGAGTTAGTGAAGGCGACGTTAACCCTCAAGGCGGTAGCCTAACCCGTGCACATACATTGACACTTTGGCCGCCAAACCGGGAAATCCGCACGACGCGTGGGTTACGAGCCTTAACCCGGACTCTTACATTTGGCCCCTGAGGTCCGACATGGGAATATGACCTTAAATGACCCCTCTGTGGAGGGGCACTGACCTTAAATGACCCATTGCATGCTTGCAGGATGGCCATCTGTTTTGGTTGAATTCATTTTACCTTTTTGACTGGATTGATGATGTCACTTTTCTACCTTTTCAGGATGGCCATCTTTTTTTGGTTGAACTCATTTGACCTTTTTGACTGGAATGATGACATCACCATTCCAGTCAATCTTCAGCTATCCATCTTATTGTTTTATTTATTTATTTTATTTTTATTGTTCTATAGGATGCTTGCCAGACGGACATTGTTTGTTTGTGTTTTTTGTTGTTGAACTCATTCAACTTTATTGACTGGATTGATGATGTCGATGATTTGAATTACACTGGATTGTTTTCTCTGATATCATTTTAACTTTAGTATAGATAATATAATAATAATAATTAATTCTTCATTCATTAGGAGATGTTATGCAATCTACTTTGCATGACCCCAACCACACATTGATGGAGGATTTAACAAGATATAGGAATATACAAAGTATTCGCATTCCTTTGAATGAATATCATATTCACGACTTCAGTGCTGTCTGGAAGGAAAACAGTTTTCATTCTCTACCTGAAGATCTACTTCCCCTGCTTACCGCATTGCAGGATTTTGAACAATTGATAAAGAATCACGATATCGATTATATCATTTTATATCATTCTTCTTCACATATTTGATCTTTCCCCCCAGGAGATCAATTAGATGTGAATAGAGCCAACATTCATATCATAGTTCATTGTACCGGAATTGAGGTTTTTGATACAACTAGTGGTGAATATTTTCCACAACTCACAGACACTTTTCAACATAATAATCTAATTTGTTGTGCTCTTAACTATGCATTTAGATACTTTTCCTGTATTTTACTAGCAAATAAAGTATCGTTTTTTAAGGAGATTTCATTCGCCTTCAGCCAGGTGCATTTACTTTCATATGGAATGCATTGGAAGTGGCCATTCTTCGGATGGAAGAGTATGATGATAGATGAAAATGAGTTGACTATCCCTCACTCCCTCTCTCCCCCCTTCCACCTCCCCCTCCCGCATATCCATACATCTCCACCCCTACCGACCCAAACCCCCCACTCCAGTTGATTTGAATACTCCTCATTTCCATATCACTGAATTTGATGCAGCATATAAAGCCTGCTGGTATCCACCCTCCTCTCATCAGTATACTTTTCACCATGTTCATGCAGAAGGCGATTCTGAAACATCCGAGATCGATTCCAATATTCATACCATCGTCAGCATCGTCAGCACTGGATATGTCAGCAGAACCAGCGAGCGCTATCAATCTCAAGATATCGAGTATTAGTCTGGGATCCACAACCAGAAAATGTGCAAATTAAGGGTTTTGATGTGACACCCCTGCTATAAAATTGTTGACACTTGGATTATGTCTATAGGGCATACTTTACACCTCAGAGGCGAAAATTGTACTTAAATTACCTAATGGAGCACTTCCCCTAAAAAATTTTTTTTTTAAAGTACAAATGGTCTGGTGCGCCCTTCGGTGGCGCCGTAAATTGTTTTTGTGTCACCCAAAAGCGGAGTTCCTTTAGGGATTTCCGGCTTTGGTTGAAGTGTAAGTTACCAATGGTTGAGTATGTGCTTGAATAGCACCGTAGATTGTTTTTGTGTGAACCAAAAGCGGACTTCCTTCGGGAATTTCCGGCTTTGGTTACAATGTAGTCATTGTATAGTAGTCATTGTCTAGTAGTCAAGGTGCAAATCTTTAGAGAAAAAGGGGACCCTGTCATTGGAGCTGTATACATTTAGGGTAACGTCGTCTGTAGCGAATTCCAAATACCCTTCACTTTTAGCGTACGGTGTGATACAGACTTTCAATCAACTCTTTAGATCCCTGTGATGTTTTTAGGAAAGGGGTGTCAAGGCGCATATAGAATAAATGGCGTCCTGTAGACATATTTCTAAGTTATGTTTTGGAAAAATATCTAAAAACATTACTTTTTGATGGATCCATTTAAGTCAAATAAAATGTGCGTAATAATCCATTTATTTCAGCCATTAACTAATATAGCATATGAGGACAGGTCTAAAAGGGGTTTGTAAATTCTCCTAAAAAGAAATAATTTTCAAGAATGATATATAGCCAGTGCCACAGTTTTTAAATTGGTAAATACTAGTAATAACATTTTAGTTCTAGTTCTAGCTACCAATAAGTGCCTGAATACAACCCACAGCATTGAATAGGCCACGACACACATCAACACATGGAAAAATATACCATGCAGAATGCACATGTATACATGTGCGTTTAGTGCCTCTTATGTCTAGGGCAACTCAAGAACGCACATAGATGCGAAAATCGAGCAGCGAAATCTAATAGCCAGTGATGAATCAGGCAGATTCATCACTGGCACATGGCTGCTTGACAGGATGTTGGTGTTAGGCCTCTTTGAAGTTGGTGTGCGTTCTTGAGTTGCCCTAGACGTTATGTAAAGTAATAACAAATGTAACAGTGACTTATCTGATTATGAGTCCAAATAATGAATGTTTAGTCTATACCCTCCTGTTCATTTGATTATGTCCAACCCCCCAACCAGTAATTTAGTTTGTGCATCTTCTCTGACCGTGAAAGAATTGTGTGACCAGATAGTTGACCTGCAAAATGAATTAGATGAATACCAGCTATATTGTGAGGGGGATGATGTTGATTTTAATCTCCTCAAAAACATTTTGAGTACATCATATCCTTTGGCAAAGTACTTGCGAACAGAGGTAAAAACAATTGCAAAACGAATGCATGCTGCTGAAGATAGAGAAATAGAGATATCTCATGAAACAGCATCTCACCAGGTTCCAGTAGATTTGTACAATCTAATAGCATGGCTAATTACTGACAATGATGATAGCCTTGGCGATGATGGAAAAGTTCATCTTCCGGAAAATGACAAAGAGAATGTGTTGAACCTAGCCCAGGACATTATTGGGTATCTTGGTACACAGGTTATACCTAAACACATAGGAGTTGCTCTGCATATTCTCAAAGAAACGCATAGTAAAAATATTGTGACAATGTTAAACCGATTTGGTAATAGCATTAGCTATGCCGGTGCCCAACGTTACCTGACAACCACAGCTAATGAGGTTACTGAATGGGAAGAAAGAGAAGGTATTTTTATTCCATCCAATGTTGTTCATGGTCAATTTGCGCAGTATGCTTTTGATAACCTGAACTTTCATTCAGAAACCGAGGATGGTGGTAGTCTTGATGCAACTACAAATATTATCTATCAGTATACAAATGATAAGGAGAACAATGTTGGGACTGGAAAAGTTCCTCTTCAGAAAACAAGACAAGTAACAATTGGTCGTAATGCAAAGCATTACTTTTGATGCGAGGAGAGGAAGAGACCCTCCCCCGGCCTGCGCTGTCGCGCTGCATTCTCACCTCGGCAGACGGCGCGCCGCGCCGCCACCTCCCCCCGCCCTCCGCGTCGCGCAGCACTCACGCCTCACCCGACGCCGCTGCTCGCCACCTCTCGCCCTCCCCCGGGCCGGCAGCTTTCACACTCACCTGCTGTCGCCCCTCCCTGCTCCCCTTATAAGGTCGCCCCCCGGCCTCCCTCAGGCACTCGCCCTCCTGCCGTCTCCCTGCTCCCCTGTTTTCAAGTTTTGGATTTAACTCTCGGATTTACCTCTCGGATTGCCGCTCCACCTCACGCTGCACCATGCCTCGAGGGAAGGGACGAGGACGGAAGGGCTCCCGGGCCGCCCCCCGCACCCCGGGGCCATCTTCAACGCCCTGGCGGGACGAGTCCCTGGCCTCCGCTACGGCGTCCCCCGCGGCGCCCCACTTCGGGCGCCGAGATCTCGGCAATACTCGAGGCACTCCACTCCAACCGCCTCGAGCAACGCCAGACATCCGCCGAGGTGCGCCAGAATGCAGCCGACATTCACGCCCGCATGGAGGCCCTGGAAGCCGCCCCGGCACCCGCCCGGGCCGCCCTCCCCTCCGCGGCCGCCGCAGCGCCTCGGGCGCGCACCACCGCCACAGCACGCCCCCCGCCGCCGCCTCAGGCGACCCTGCCCGGGGCGGTCCACCCGGAATACGAGAGGTACCGGCACCTCGCTACACAAGCCGCGCCCACCGCGTCCCGGGCCTACCAGGAGGAACCCACCCGGCACAGCCCCGCCTCCGCGGCCGACGCCGTCCGGGACATCTTGGCCTCCGCCGAGGCGCGACGCACCGTGAGCCGCCAAGGTATCCCGGCCGACTATATATTTCCCTCCGACCTGGTGCAGAGGGGGCCGGAGAGAACACCGGTCAAGAGGGGGGAGGCAACGAAGGACGAGTACGCCCTCGCCCTTCTCACCCTCATCGACCACCCCGACTTCCCCGCCCACTCCGCCCAGGGACTCCACCATCACATCCTTACAGTGTCCCGGGACAATCTCACCTACCCCTGGGAGACCGTCCGCCGGTACTCCGAGACCGTGTTCACCTGGATCGCGGACGGTCGACTCCCCCACGGGTGGCATGACCCAGTAGCTATTAACCTCCTGAGAGTCGAGTGTATCGCCATGCCCGACCACCGAGCCGCCAGCACCCCCGCCCGCCAACTCGACCCTCCACACCGAGCCCCACACCTCCCCCGAGTCCAAGCCGAAGCCCGAGTCGCCTACGACAGGCTCACTCACGGGGCTCCCTGCCCGGCCTGGAACCGGGACCCCGCCTCGTGCGATCGGGCTTCCGTCGGGGAGGCCCACGGCGAGGCGGGGGACAGGCGCCGTCACGCATGCGCCTACTGCGCGAACGTGAGGCGCGTACTCACTATGCACTGCGAGGCCGACTGCATCACCAAGCAAGCCCGTGAGCGCCAGACCCCCCCCACCTCGGCGGATTTTTGATCCGCCGGCCTCCCGCCGGCCGGCCCGGGGGGCCCTTCCCGGCGCCTCACCCTCACCACTGCCGACAGCCCCGCGACTTCCACCGACAGCCTCCCAGCGACCACCGACCGCAGCGCCGCATAGTCCCAGCCGGGGATCATCACCTCGGGCATCACGCCTCAGACCACATCCCAGCCCAGCCTCACGAGGAACCCTCTGCCGCCGACCCTCACGACACCGCCTTCAACAACACCCCCGCCCAGACCCCGACCACCACCCCACCCAGCCCTGAGGACTTCGCCGCCCCCCTGCTCGACCCTCGTCGGACCTCCTCACCGGATCCCGCCAAGGAGCGGGCCTCCTCCTTTTTGGCCGCCCGCTCCCTGTCGACGCAGGCCCCGGACACTCGCCGCCCCCAGAGGGAGCCTGACCCCCGGCGCGGCCCACCTCTCGGCCGGCCCCACCCACCTGCTTCGCCTCGCCCCCTCGGGCGCGCCGTGAGCCCTCCCCGCCTTTTGGTGGAGGGCTCCTCGGCACCCCCTCACTCCTCTGACACTTGATCTCTGATTTTTCTCATTACCCCGCTCCTCATGAGTTTCCTTACCGTTATCAGATTATTCATTATTTACCTCTTTTTGTCCTCTTGTTACTCTGTATGCCCTGTATGCTCTGTTTGAGGCGAAAATAAACACGCTTTATTTCCACCCCCGCCTCCTCTCTTCCTTTTCGCGCATCGGTCGTAATGCGAAGCATTACGTTTGATGCGAGGAGAGGAAGAGACCCTCCCCCGCCCCGCGCTGTCGCGCTGCATTCTCAGCTCGGCAGACGGCGCGCCGCGCCGCCACCTCCCCCCGCCCTCTGCGTCGCGCAGCACTCATGCCTCACCCGACGCCGCTGCTCGCCACCTCTCGCCCTCCCCCGGGCCGGCAGCTTTCACACTCACCTGCTGTCGCCCCTCCCTCCTCCCCTTATAAGGTCGCCCCCCGGCCTCCCTCAGGCACTCGCCCTCCTGCCATCTCCCTGCTCCCCTGTTTTCACCACCCACCCACCCTACACTCCTCCTACCTTCCTCTTCCAGCAGTGGAGGGCTCCTCGGCACCCCCTCACTCCTCTGACACTTGATCTCTGAGTTTTCTCATTACTCCGCTCCTCATGAGTTTCCTTACCTTTATCACATTATTCATTATTTACCTCTATTTGTCCTCTTGTTACTCTGTATGCCCTGTATGCTCTGTCTGAGGCGGAAATAAACACGCTTTATTTCCACCCTCGCCTCCTCTCTTCCTTTTCGCGCATCAAGGAAGCTGTTAAATTTGAACCAGTTGTAAGTAATCTATCACTGAAGGACCGAAAAGAGGCTAGATTGTTACGTGGTACAGAGATTAGCTGTGGCAGCAATATAAGCAGTGATAATTTGGTTGATGAAAACATTGTCTGGTTTCTACTTCGGATGTTCCCAACCCAGATGATGATAGGTGAAGATGAAAGTGTTTGTTGTACACCAAATTGGAATGCATTCTTTGAATTTTATTCCAGGAAACAGACACAGAAAACAAAAATTGGCTATGGTCCAATGTATCCTCAAACTCCTACAAATCCAGATGTTGTCAAAACCTCTCTTGACTACTTTGTTACACTGAATCTGAAATTGGGCCTGTCAAAGACTGGTAACATGTGACCAGGCAATATATGATATCATAAAAGGCTTGGTGAAAAAGGAGCCTGCCAGATATAAAGATGTTATAGTACGATTGGGCGGATTCCATATTGCACAGAACCTTTTTGGGTCCATTGGTTTCTTCATGAAAGAAAGCGGCATTGAAGACGTACTAGTTGCAAGTGACATATGTGGTAGAGGAACAGCTAATAAAGTGATGGCAGGGAAGGACTATTATAAAATGGTTCGTTACCATTCCTTGCTCAGTGAGGCATTCTTTATGCTCAATTGGGAAGCCTTTGAGCAATGGTTGTTGCAAGAACATGAACTTGACTTACTCTCATCTTTGTCATCTGTGTTGGAATGTCTCAGGGCAGCCTTTCAAATGAAGGTCAAAGACAGTGTTACAAAACTTGTTGGTGATATCACGACAAGTCTAAGATTAGTTAAATCTCACTGGAAGAACTTTGAGAATACATTGGGTATAACAGCTCGGTTATGGGGAATGTATATTGAAATGATGCTCATTTTGAAACATTATATCCATGCTGAAAGAGTTGGCATTTGGAAACAACATCTGCTCGAGGCACTAAGCATGCTACCGTACACGGTCTGTTCTGGACATAGCAAGTACATGTCCTGTCTGCCAATTCATCTAAGTGAAATGAATGACCTCCCTAACACTGCGCCTGAAGTACACAAGGAATTTGAAGCGGGTAATTTTGTAGTGCACAAGATGGATGGAGACTTTAATGGAGTATGGACAGACCTTGCATTGGAACAAACTTACAACAAGGAAGGGAAGACAAGACTATTCAAGGGTATTACCCAGGCAGAATTAACAAGAGAGAAATACATCAAAACCGTGCAATTCCTAACAGCGATCTCTGAGAGTGTGAAGCAGATGGTACATATGGAGTCTTCTTAATCAGATCATCATGAGAAAATGAATAAAGATGATATGGTAAAGGTACTGAAAATCAGAGACACTGTGGCAGAGAAAATGAGAAATCCGTTTGCTGCTTCCCTCGCAGATGATAAGTTAGTTAACATTGCAACAGGAGAAATGCTTGTTTCAACACTACTCATGGACGCCAACAAACTTGGGTTAGAGGCAATGATGGCTGCCAGCAAAACTGATGCTGACCAAATTATCACCCCTAAGAAAATGACTTTTGCCCCACAACAGAAGCAAGGCAAAAAAAAGCAGGACTCTGTAAAACAATTAATTTCTGAGGAAAGCTCGGTTACTAGGGCCCTTTGCTTTACACATGAGTTGAGCGACGAGGCAAGAATTGAAGCCTTCAGTTACGAATGGGGTGACTATCCACCATCGTTATTTGAGCCAGACAAACATTGTTGAGAAGTGCATTTTGTCGGCGATAGATATGACTTTGGTTCAATGAGCCTAAAGAGTGATGAGCGCCATAGACGGGAAATGGGAGCAAACTCACCGGAGTACATTCCTGTTCATAACATGAAAATACCTGTGTGGAAAACATTCCTTTCGAACCCTAAAAACAAGGCAAACCTGCTCTCATACCTGTCATCTTCTTGGTCGCAGTCTGTATCCCTGCCAGATGGGTTTACCCTTATAATAGGAGTTAACGCAGAGGGAATATGTGTGACCAACAGCAGCACCAATGTGATGGAGGAGCTGTGCTGCCAAACACATGAGGAAGCCGACACGAGAATCATCGCACATCTTGCTAGATGCCAAGACAGGAGCATATTTGTTATCCACGCAACCCACACAGATATCATCGTGCTTGCTATGTACCATTATCCTCAGCTTCCACACATTGTAAACCTATGCGTAGAAAAGAATGAACTCTTCCTGCCCATTCATGACTTGGTTGTGGAATTGGCGAAAGTGGTGGGAAAAAATTAAATGGAACTAACAGCCACATTACTCACTTTGTATGTCATTTCCGGCTGTGACTCAGTGAGTTATCCATACAGAAGAGACAAATTTCGCTCACGACACTGTGTGCCTAGATGATATGTTGTACAAAGAAGCATGTGATTTCTTATGTGATTTGTACGGAAGGGCAGGATATTCATCTTTAGATATGTTACAAGCCCATTTATTTGTGTCAAGCAAACGGGACCTCCGCTCTCTACCTCCCACTGAAGATGCATTTCATTTCCACATTCTCAGGAGTCTTTGCAACATTAGCCTCTACAAACAGACCCATCGAAGCAATCCAACAGTTCTCCCACCTGAACAGTACGGCAGATATATGGACAAAGGAAGATTAGTTCCTGTCATGAAGAGCAAGCCAAACAAACCTGCAGTGGCAAAACTGACGTACTGCAAGTGCAAGAAGGGCTGTTTAAGGAACTGTTCATGTGCAAAGGCTGGATCGGCATGCACCATTGAATGCACCTGCAATGGGGACCTAAAGAAATGTGGGCGACTGACTGAAGACAACGAAAGTGATGAGGACTAGGTAACCAAGAACAAAGTATATATGTAATCGGAACATTATATGTTATTGTTAGAATGATGAACTTGGGATGACAACATACTGCTTATTAAGTTTTTTTTTCTTATCTCCAGATAGTTCAGATGTTTTCTACTGATTGTTTCACAAATAATAACAAAAAACTATTGGATAATGAGAATTATATCAATAAAATGTACGAAGGAAAATTCACTGAATTTGTTTTTTTTTCTGAAATATCGCTTAGTAAAAGATGTTCAGGGGGCCATTAGTTCTTTGCCAATCGTCACATCCCTTTTCTAAAATCATCAGGGGGAACTCAGGAGTTGACTGAAACAGTATTTTAGTGAAAAAACTCATGATACGGTATATTAATAGGCACTTCTTTGATGGAAGTCCCAGATTTTGGGCATGCCACAACCTTCGTGACCTTTTGACCTCTAGTGACCTTGACGTTAATCCAATCAGAATCTACTCTGCTTATTGTTTTAGCCTACATCCATACCAAAAGAATGAGTGGTAATTTGTTGCGGTAGAGTCTTGCGTTGTGATGATATACTAGATTTAGTTTCCCCTACCCTGGAATTAGGCGGCTGGTGTCGTCACACCCTATCGTAAAAAAACGGTGTCTACCGAATTTGCGCAATACATTCAAAGTGTCTAAATTCACTTTTCAGAAGTCCAAGACCCCTATAGACATAATCCAATTGCCAAAAATGTTATAGCAGCAGGGGTGTCACATCAAAATTATTTTTCTGGTTGTGGATCCCAGACTAAAAGGCTTCTGAAAACGAAAAAACAAAATTATAAGGTTAGTTAGTAAAGGCTTGGAAGAACATCATACATATATTGTCAGTGGGTCTGAAAACAAAACATTAACAGGCTAGTAAGGCTGGGAAGAAGCAAGCAATTTGGTTTGGAAGGATATCATATATATATATTCAGTGGGTCCTGAGGGTAGTGCTAGAAAGTCATGAGGATTTAACTAATAACTATTGCCCAATAATAACATAAGTAAAATGCAATGTACTATTTCTTTTTAGATTTACCGGGAATTAACAAAAATAAATTGTGATGTAGAATATTAGAATTTTGGGAATGGATTTTGTAATGGTGATATCAAAATAAAAGTTTTCAAGTGTTCGATCGTACCCATAGCATCCTCCAGTTTTGTCAGATAGGTAGTGCGCATCCTATCCTTGGCGCTCGTGGGGTGACCGGGAGCAGCAGCAGGGGCAGCAGCAGCAGCAGGGGAAGCGGCAGCAGCTGCAGGGGCAGCTGACGATGCCAGCATGGGCACCGGGACGTCCTCGGCCTGCTCCGGGTTCATTACTAAGGGTTATATTTTCAAAAACAAGTCGTAAGTCATGTGTTATAGATTGTGGGAAGCGGGATATATATAACTTTGATTGAAATAATGAAAAGGAAATACAGGTAGGTAGCACAACACATGTCTTACAGAGGCATATTTGTTACAGAGGCTAGGAAATCGACATGTTTTGATATTGAGAAGAGCGACTTGGCATGCGGCTAAAACTTTTCAAACACCAGTTGTAAGTCCTCAGTGATAGATTGTGGGTAGGCGGAAAAACGGAGAATTGGCATTCAGCTAAAGCTTACCATCGTCCCGGAAGAGCGGCCAGTTTTTTTGTAAAAACTGCGGGGCAGTGCCAAAGCAGATGTCCACGTTGCTCCGCGGAGACTTTAGAAATAACAGCATGTCGACCTCACCATCTGTGTTGAGGTGGCGCAGCAGGCGTGCCTGGATCAATACCGCAAATAAAGTAGGTTGTTTTAACAAGGCTAGATAAAAAAGTTAAATAAATTGATATAGAATACCACTTGGGTCAACATTAGGTAAATGGGTCAACATTAGGTAAATATAACAGACACAAGTAAAATAAATTGACATATAAAACAATGCTGACAGAATAGTATCTGGGTCAACATTAGGTACATATAACAGCCCCAAGGAAGATTATGAATTATTAGGGTAGACTAATATTCCGGCTTGCAGAGACGGTGTGAAGACATTTTACATTCGGTAGATATAACAGACACAAGGAATATTAGGGAATATTATCGTAGACTAATATACCTCCTTGCACAGACGGTGATAAGACGCATTCACCGCGGCAACTCACTCCTCACGGGTCATCTCTTCTGGACACATCTGAGCGAGCTGCCGGGCATCGTCGCTGTAGGTGGTCCACTCAGTGGGGAGAAGCGCTCTCCACCCAGCCAGCCAAGCAGTCTGCTTTTCGGCAAAGGTCCCGGCGGCTGAAATAGTTACGAATTACATTCAATTAATAATTGTTTGTATCTTTGTTTGTATCTGCTTTTCGGCAAAGGTCCCGGCGGCTGAAATATTTATGAATTACATTCAATTAATGTTTGTTTGCATCTGTTTTAAGTCCATGTCTACATGTAACGATATTCAAGTGTCTACCAAGTGTGTAACAAAAAAGGTATAAGGTCAATCATATCAATGACAACAAAAATTGACTACTTAGAAAAACAATCGACTAAATATCTAGATACTTTGTAACGCTAAACCATTAAAATCATGCCAGGACATTAGCCCTCAGTACCGTTATTGAAGAGTATAAAGACGTGCTGTCAACCGATTTTTGGATTGACAAACCTCTTTCCTACATTGACATATAATAGTTTTAGATAATTAGAGCTTAAAAAAAATACTTCGGCCAACGTTGATATGGAATCTATATAATTTACCGGACTGGGTGGAGCGCTTGTAGAGGTCGAACCCCGTTGTGCGCTTCGCCTGCTGGACTGACAGATGAACCTTCTGGCGAAGGCTGTCAGGGTCCGCGACGGCAGAAGCGGCTGGACTGCACCGCTCCTGGGCATTTTGCCGCATGTTGCTGATGCGCACCTAAAGGGAATGCGAAATGCGAAAATCGGTGAAATATGTTTGAGAGATGTATTTGGTTCAGAGGATTGTGCATGGGCGAGTAAAGTGTTATCTATTTAATAATCCTTTAAATTTAAAATCCTTTAGATTTAAAAGCGAAAACGACACATTTGGTTGGATGAGTATAACCGGAAACAGGCTCAGGGGTACAAAGCAGCTCAGCTGCATAAACTAAGCGGACGCACCTCCTTCCCACTGTATTACTAACTAATAAACTATGCTTTCCTTCAATAAGATTTGAGTTTTGAGGCGGTTACGTTCGAATCAGGTCACGTGGCATTTTTGGCGGGAGTGTTCATTCCATTACTCCTGTAACCGGGCAGGGTGGTTCCAGTGCTCCTGGTAGGTGGGGCCACTGGGGGTCGGGTTACTTACTAGTTACATAACAACTAATTTCGGAAGGGGGGTAAGATGATTAATTTATTCTAACCTTGACTGCGCGCAACGACATGTTGGCGGCCTCTGCAGCCCGCAGCAGTTCCAGCTCGAAGGGCTTAGATGTGCTTACAAGCCCATCGTTGTAGAACCGCTGCAGGATAGCCCGCTGCTCAGGTGTGGTGGAAACCACAGTCTGCAAAAACAAAGCCAAACAAACCTAAATAATGATTATTAAACCTACAGATTAAACCTACAGATTTAGACATAAGCCGTGTTCACACCCACAACTTTAGGCCAAACTAGATAAGGTGAACTAGATGAGGCGAACTAGTGTAGTGTCCACACACGGAGCGGATTAAGGCGGAAATCGATATCTGCGCATGAGCAAGTCCAAACTAATCAGCGCCAGTTTCGGTTATTCGACGTCGGCACGAGAGAGTGTGGGTTCGACCTAGATATGTATGGACTGAATCGTATTGGTTTGGAACGGTCAAAACTTCTGCTGGGCAGTGAAAACCATAAAATATATCATGGACAAAATATCTGTGCACCTCTAGCAGGTTCATAGACCAACTCAGGTCTCGACTGTGACGTCCTTAATCCGCCTCATCTAAACCGCTACCGTCCACACAGGCAATATGGGCCCACTCAAGCTAGTTCGCTTGATTTAAACCACGAGGCGACCTACTGGAGGCGAACTAGATGAGGCGACTCAGCCCTAATCTGCCTCAGCATCGGGTTCACATGGCCAATGTGAGCCGACTAGATTAGGCGCACTAGATGAGGCGACTTAACGCCGAGGTGTGAACATGGCTATTGTTATATCGACATCTTTCAATCGAGTAGAAATTACTAAAGAGATCAAGAACCCCTACGAAATTTGACGGTCGAATACAGAACCCTACAACACAAAAACCATATATAGACAGATATAAGTCAAATACTCACACGTTTAGAGTCGGGGGCACCATGAGAAGACATCGTTGAGCGTTGGAGATAGGAGGTGATAGGAGGTGATAGGAAGTGATAGGTGTGTGAGGTGTGCAAGTGTGAGAGTAGATTTGAGCTGGTGTGCGAGCAGTGCGGTGAGGCGAGGCATGGTCAATCGGTCAAGCGGTCAGACACCTAGTGGTAACAAAATGAAGTATCTTTCACGCAGGTGGTGCCATCGGGCGTGAAGATTTGCAACTAGAAAAGAAGACGACCGTCTGACCTCTGTTGTCTGGTGCTGCCACCTGGAGATATTAGGTTAGAACCCTGAAGATCAATGATGGCACCACCTAGTGCCTATGGTGGGAAGCAAAAAGTGCAGCCGCAAACAAACCTTAAGGTAAACCGTGGTTGTTACTGCATAACTACCTGCAGTAGAAGAAAAGTTGATGCAGTAGAAGAAAAGTTGATGCAGTAGAAGAAAAGTCGATGCAGTAGAAGAAAAGTCTATTCCATGATTTCCACACAGCAAAAATACATTCGGGATTTGGTTGCGTCCTATATAAATGTTGTGGTGAACTATAGAAATAATTAAATTAATTAATAAATGAATACATAAATAAATGCATCAATTAATAAATGCCTGTAACTACTGTTGTCACTATCCTGCACTGCCGAACCACCTATGCAGCCTCAGCCAATCGGTCCCGCCGAGTGAGGGGCCTCTTTTTGATAGCTTTGGACGAATGTGGGGGTTTATGTAGGCTCAGTCTTTTCATATGTCAGGCTTTGGACAAACATGGGGGTTTATGTAGGCTCAGTCTTTACATAGGTCAACCTTGGACGAACGTGAGGGTCAGGCCCCTCCTGACAAGAACAACAGATATTCACGGAAAAACAGCACAGAATGCCCTTCGGCGGAGTGAGCCACATACAAAAAAGTGTCATACCGTGAAGTGAGTCGTACGTACAAAAAGGCAGCGAGTCACTCGCTGCCCATTCTTACGGAGACTCAGAAAGGCGTATGACCGCGGGTTGGGTGAGCAACAGCAACTGATCGTGACTGCTTTCTGGTTGGATCTCTATTCTCATGTCTTCTTCGTTTAAAAAAAAATCTTCTAGCATGTGATGCAGGAAAGAATCTGAAAATAAATAACAATATCACAGTAATTAGTAGTAATTGATTATTTTCTTCTATTTTCAGTTTGAACGCAGGGAAGAAGAAAAGAAGAAGAAACAGAAGAGCGACCGAAAGAGAGAGAGTAGGACAGAGAGAGAGAGACAAAGAGAGAGAGAGAGAGAAAGAGACAATCATTCATTCATTTGGGATTTTTTTGAAACCATTTTAATTCTATTGAATATCGAATCAAAGTAATGGGTCGTAATGTTCGCATTGCGTTTGATTCGTGGCGGGGAAGGAGCACCCCCCCCCTCTCTCCCCCCCGGGCCGCGACCGTTGGCTCGCTGACATAACTCCCCCCCCCCTTTCTCGGCCCTTATAACCGGCCGCCCTAGCTGCTCCTAGCCACTCGCCTATCTTCACCCTCCAGGCCCGGACCTTATTTTCTACTTTGGCTCTCCTCTCACACGCGGGCCGTCACACTCCGCCGCCTCACGCGACGCCGCCTCACACGACGCCTCCCGCCTCACGCCACCTCGCCTCCCGGGCCCACGCTCACACTATCACCATCATGCCAGTCGGATCACGCCCCCGGGGCCGCCCCCCGGGCCGCCGCGGACCGCGCCGAGGCCGGAGCGCCTTGACCGCCTCACCGGACGCCGCCGCCTCACAGGACGCCGCCTCCGCGACCTCCGCCGCCCCCAGCCTCCAGTCGGAGGCCACCTCGTGGGCGAGCGCCGTCGACGCCCGGATGGACGCCCAGGCCGCCGCCATGCAATGCCAGGCCGGCGCCATCGACCACCTCACAGCCCTGGTCGAGTCGATCGCCCTCGCCTCCACCTCGGGCCCCGGCCGCCTCGCCCCCATCCATAGCCGACCGCATCGCAGACATGCTACAGGAACTCGCCGCCGGGACTGGAGGGGGTGCCCCCCCGACCACGCACCCTCGCCTCCTCTCCGCCCCCGCCTCTCCGACACCCGCCTACGCCTCCGCGACGCCCGGCAGCGACGTCCACCCCACATACCAGCCATACCTCAGGCGAGGCCTCTACGCCACACAGCAGGCCGCCTCCGCCGGCCCCCGCCCCGCCTCCATCCACCCAGCCCCCGACCGCTCCCCCGCATCCGCGGCCGACGCGGTCAGGGAGATATTGGAGTCCGCCGAGGCGCAGGGTAGCGGGCGGCGAAAAGGTATACCCCCAGGTTACCTTTTCCCTCATGACCTCATTGAGAGAGGCCCCGAGGGGAAGGCTCTGAAGCGAGGTGAGGCCACCATGGAGGAGTACAACCTCGCCCTCCGCATGCTCGAGTCCCACCCATCCTTCCCCACCGACGCCCTCCCCGGATTACTGCACCACAACATCACCGTCCTCAGAGACGCCGTTACACATCCTTGGCCTACCGTCCGGCGATATTCGGAAGCCATCTTCGCATGGGTTGCTGACGGCCGCCTCCCCGATGGGTGGCGCGACCCAGTCGCTATAAACACCGTGAGGATGGACGTGATCACCGCCCCCGCGACTGCCTCCGGGGGCGGCGCCAGACTACTTCCCCCCCCTACCCGCGCCCGCCCCACCCCTCCCCCCACACATTCCCGCCCCTCCAACGCCGACCCACGCACACCCTATACCCGAGAGGCATACGGGATACCCTGCCCTGCCTGGAGCAGAGAACCCACCTCGTGCGATCTCGCCCCCCCCGGTGAAGCCCACGGTGATCAAGGCGCGAGGAGGAGGCACGCATGCGCGTACTGTGCGAACGTGCGCCGCATCCTAACCTAAACGTAAACCGCCTGCCAACACCCGACACCGCCACCGCCCTCAGATCTCAAGCCGACACAGACCGCCCGCCAACACCCGATACCTCCCGCCGCCTCCCTAAGCACCCCCGCTACGCCCGCGCCAACCGCCGCCCGGCCAACCGCCACCACCCTGTCCTCACATCTCACGCCGACCCCCCCCCCCCCCACCCCCCCCCCATCACCCGCCAAACCGCTCCCGCCAGGCGCCTCCCCTCACATCTCCGCCGCAACCCCCTCTCACATCTCAACCGCCCACACCCCCCCCCACCCCCGCCAAACCGCTCCCGCCAGGCGTCTCCCCTCACATCCCCGCCGCAACGCTCCCCTCACATCTAGACCCCCCGAACGCACCCACCCCCCCACCCCCTCCACCCGTACCAACCACCCCCCTACCCCCCGCCCCGGCGACACTGCAACATAGGCCGCCTCCCGGCCTCCGCGCCCCCCGCACCCGCCCCGCCCCCCCCCGCACCCGCCCGCACCCGCCACCCCCCCCTCCCCCCGCGCCTTCGCACTGCCCCTCTCCAACCCCGCCCGCACCTCCTCCCCCCCTCCCCCCTTCCACTCCCCCTTCGTCCCCCCCCCCCCCCCCCCCCCCCAGCCCCATCCCCGCCCCACCCCTCCCCCCCACCCCTCCCCCCCACCCCTCCCCCCCACTCCCTCCCCCACCCCTCCCCCACACCCCTCCCCCCACCCCTCCCCCCCCCCCCCCACCCCTCCCCCCACCCCTCCCCCCCCCCCCACCCCTCCCCCCCAACCCCTCCCCCCCACCCCTCCCCCCACCCCCCCCCCCCACCCCTCCCCCCACCCCCCCTCCCCCCCCCACCCCCCGGTGACCTCAGCGAGACCGTCGCAGAGGTCGTCAACCCCAGCATTCAGGACACCCTCCCCGCCGCCCCCGCCTGCGGCCCCACTCCTACCGCCTATCGCCCCACCCTCCTCTCCATATGGCCCCACCTATCCGGCGCCGCCTGGAGCCGCCACCCCACCTTCTCCCGAGCCTACCATACCCTCCGCGATACGGGCCTCCCTAATTTTTTGGCCGCCCGCATCCCCCTTCCCTCAGGCCTCCACATCCCCGCCTGGCGCGCCCGCCTCCGAGACCACCCCGACAAGGACCTAGTAGACCTCCTCGAGTATGGCTTCCCCGCCAACTACTCCGCCAGCACCCACCCCCGGCCCACATACACCAACCATCGGGAGGCCCCCGAGCACCAAGTCCACCTCCGCGACTTCATTACCACCGAGCTCGCCCATGGTGCCCTCGCCGGCCCCTTCACCACCCCCCCTTTACCCCCTGGGCCCAGGTCTCCCCCATGATGACCCGCCCCAAGTCCGATCCGGGTAAGAGGCGAGTCATCGTCGACCTCTCCTACCCTCCTGGCCACAGCGTGAACGCTGGGATACCCCGCCGCGAGTACCTGGGTATGCCCCACGCCTACTGGCTCCCGTCCGTGGCCGACGTGGGCCGCCGCCTCATCCGACTGGGCACCGGGGCCTACACCTGGACCGCGGACATATCCAGGGCGTACCGCCAGCTATGGGCCGACCCCCTCTCCTGCCCCTTATATGGGATTGCCTTTGAGGGCGCGACCTATGTCGACCTCGCCCTCCCCTTCGGCTGCCGCTCCTCGGGCGCCGCCTGCGTCAGGGTGACCGCCGCGGTGGCCTGGATCCTCCAGCGCGAGGGCTTCCATGCCCTCGTGTACGTGGACGACTTTGTCGGGTGTGAGCTCACCTACCTCAGGGCCCGCAAGGCGTTCGACGGCTTCATTGCCCTCGTCGGCGCCCTCGGCCTGGAGGTCGCCCCCGGGAAGTGCCACCCTCCGGCGGTGCGAGTCTCCTGGCTCGGATTCGCCGTCGATAGCGAGGCCATGACGATTCGCATCGCACCCGACAAAGTCGACGAGCTCGTCACCGACTGCGAGGCCCGGGCCGCCCGGCCTACCCTCGGGCGCCAGGAACTCCAGAGTATCCTCGGCCGCCTCAACCACGTCGGCAGCTGCGTGCTTCCTGCGAGGAAGTTCATGGCGCGGCTCCTCGCGGCCCCCCGCAGCTGCCGCGGGTTCGCCGCCATCACCCTCGGGGACGACGCCCTCCGGGACCTGGCATGGTTTGCGGCCTATGGGCGCGCCACCAACGGCCTCCATCTCCTCCGTCCGATGGGGACCCGGAGGATCGTCATCGAGTGCGACTCCTGCCTCACCGGAGGCGGGGCCTACTCCCCCAGGCGCTACTACACCCGAGGGTACTCGAGGGCCTTCCGGGCCCGCTTCCCTGCAATCCACGAGCTGGAGGCGGTTAACCTGGTCGTGGCCCTCCGCACCCTCCTTCCTGCGGACGTCGCGGGGGCCAACGTGGTCATTAACACAGACAACATGGCCTCCGCGGCCTGCCTCGACTCGGGACGGGCCCGCGACCTCACCCTCGGGACGTGCGCCCGGGAACTCTGGCTCATGGCGGCCGAGGCATGTTTTGAACTAACCATCGTCCATAAGCCCGGCGTCGACCTCGTCCTGGCCGACGCCCTGAGCCGCGCCCACCTCCCTGGTCAGTGGGCGGGCGTTGCCCGAGACGAGGTCGCCCGCCTCGGGCTTGAGCGCGCCAATGCCAACCATGATGACTTCCCCTACAATCCTACCCTCTAATGCAGGGTACACCGCCACCGAGGTCGCTGCCGTGGACGGCCTCCGCATCGCCGCCCTCGCCCGCTCCACCTGGAGGAACCAACGTCGACAGGCCCGAGGCTACGTCCAGTTCGCCTCGGGCCACCACTGGGATCCTCTCGCCCCGACGCCCTTCGATGTCGCCGCCTACACCGCCTCGCTCTACGCCCGCCCTCTGGCGCCGGCCTCCATCCGGGACGCCCTCTCCGGGGCGCGCTCCTGGCTGGAGGCGGCCGGGGGCGACCCGAGCACCTTCACCTCGCGCCTCGCCAGAGACGTCTGTCGTGGCGGGGAGCGGGCCTCCGGCCACGTGGCCCGCCCCGCGCCGCCTCTGACGCCTACCATCCTCGCCGCCGTCGCCCACCATCTCGCCCTCGCCGGGCCCTCGGGCGTCGTCCCCCGGGCCGCCCTCCTCCTCGGGTACTACGGGATGCTACGGCAGTCCAGCCTCCTCTCCCCCAGCCCCGAGGTGTGGGGCGGCCCTCACACCATCACACGGGGCGACGTCGCCCCCGCCCCCGGGGGGCTGCGCGTTACCCTCCGGACCACCAAGACCATCGCGCTGCCCTCGGGGGCGGTTGCCCTCTTCATCCCCGCTTCGCCCGGGCGCCCGCTCTGCCCCGTCGCCGCCTGGACCGCCTCGGTGGCCCTCGCCCCTGCCTGCTCCGCCGACCCTGCCTTCATCCTGCCCTCCGGCCGTCCCCTGGATCCTCGGACCCTTACTGCCATCCTGCGAGGCGCCCTCACGGCCCTCGGGGTGCCCGCCCCCGACGGCTATGCACTCCACAGCCTGCGCCGGGGGGCGGCCCAGGCTTGCCAGCGCGCCGGGGTACCCCTCTCGGACATCATGGAGCAGGGGACCTGGACCTCCGCCTCGGTTCACGCATATGTGCCGCGGATCGCCTCCTCGGGCGCCCCTCGAGCCCTCTCCTCAGTTTTGGTGGAGGGCTCATCGGGCCACCTCCCTCCCGTCTGAGATCTTACCTCAGAGAACACTCCCCTCGGGCATGGCCCCTGGACTCACTGACTGTTCTTAACTGTACCTTGACATTTTACCTTCAGAGATAGAGGCTACATCAATGACCCTCCTTTGTACTCATGCATTTCTTATATTGCCTTGTCTCCTGAATAAAATGTTTTTTATTCCAACTCCTCTTTTCTCTCCTTCCACGTCACATATCGGTCGTAATGTTCGCATTGCGTTTGATTCGTGGCGGGGAAGGAGCACCCCCCCCCTCTCTCCCCCCCGGGCCGCGACCGTTGGCTCGCTGACATAACTCCCCCCCCCCCTTTCTCGGCCCTTATAACCGGCTGCCCTAGCTGCTCCTAGCCACTCGCCTATCTTCACCCTCCAGGCCCGGACCTTATTTTCTCCACCCACCCACCCTACTCTTCCCTTTCCTTTCCTTCCTCCCTTCCTCTTAGGTGGAGGGCTCATCGGGCCACCTCCCAGCCTCATGTACGGAGTATTGTTGGTCCAGAGTGCTGGTATGGTGTATGGCCAGATCTCGTGTAGTGTGGATCTGTATGCCGTGGGTGTGAGGGGTGGGTTGTATGGCGGGGCAGCTTCGTCTCCATTCTCGCCGAGTATGGTTTCAATGTCGTCCGGCTGCTGGTGCCGCAGTAGGCCATCGGTTTGTGTGGGATCTGTGTCGGTGATTTGGCCGTGGCCACGGATCGCTATCGGGGCGACGGGTGTTGGGTTCGGGTGGGAATATGCTTCCGTCGGTGTGGCGTCTGTGCGGTGGCCGTGCGTGCTGTTCGCTGTGAATGGCATGACGGTGGTGCATGGGCGGGTTGGGTGTGGTTGCGTTGCGCTATGGGTCTGGTGGTAGGCAGCGTGTGTTGTGTTGGTTTGTTGTTGTTGTACGCTGGTGCCTATGTCCTCAGACACGTGTTCCATCCGACCGCTCGTGTGTGTTTGTTTACATCTCGTGTCGGTCGGGGTGGCTCCGCCTGCATGGCCGTGTGCCGTGTGTTCATCTGCAGTGGCGCCACCTTGTGTGTAGCGGTGGGTGGGGGTGGGGGCGTGGCATGGGTCGCGTCCGTTGTGTGGTATCACTCCAGACGCACGTGGTTGTGGCTCCAGTGCGGTGGCGCCACCTTCCGCCACCGGGCGGGAGCCAGCGTGTGTGGCTTCCGTGTAAGTAGGTCAGTGTTGTTTTGGTTTTCTTGTCTGTGCGTTGTTTTCGGCGTGCCGTCTGGGTACGCGCCGGCAGCTGTATTGTGTGCGGAGTCCTTGCCATCGCCAGTCGGTTCAACGGGTCGGCCGCCTTCTAAAAATCCGCCTTGTTAGCCGATTTTTCTGCACCATTCTTCCGGTCAAAGAATCTCCTCTTGTTTTGGCATTCTTTTTCAGGGTGTGGGTTCGCCTTTGCATATTTTGTGGCACACCATGCACAGAGGTGGCATTTTCGGTCTGGTTGTATCCCATGCGAGGTGGTGAAGCCACACTCCTCCGCCCAGTTCCATTTGGAGCACAGCTTTCCATCAGTTTCTTTGTTATATACTGGTCGGACATAGTCGGATCTGTCCGATCAGCTCGTGGTGTTGTCGTGTTACCGTGCCGTGTTGTCTTCGGCATTGGTACGGTTTGGCTTCTTTCCGTCGAGGCGCGTGCCCTCCACGCACGCGTCTCGTTGTATGTCTTTGATTGCGTATTGGTCTGCCCAGCCGTGCGGCAGCCGGCCATCAGCGATCATGGTAAATACGCCCTCCGACCAGCGTCGGCATGTTGGCCAGTCGTATAGCGTTGCCATTGTCGCCAGTTGCAGCTGATGGTCTATGAGAGGTTCTCTCCAGCTCGTTGGCATCGCCTGATCCTTCATCATGCGGCACAGCGCGGCCACATACTCAGCCCATGTCGCCTGGTCGAGTCCGATTTTTGTGCTCCGATGGCCTCGGATCACTTATCTATGGGGTGCTATCACATTATTACCTCGTTTGTCTCCTAACGCGGTGCCAGCTGCCGCCAGCAGTTCGTTGACTACGTCACTGCGGTCATTATCCTCCTGGTCGCCAGTTGACGCGATATCATAGAATGGGTTCCGGGACGTTGCTCGATCACGAGCAATGGCAGCAGGGGTGCGGAATGGGTTTACGAATGGAACAAACTCACGTTTTTTGGTGTCGTCCCTTGGAGTCGCGTAGTAGTATTGCTCAGGGCGTGTGTCCGTCATGGTGTAGCCGCCGCTGTGTCGTGTGCGGCTGCCACTGCGGGTCCTCCTCCTACCATTAGGTGACCGGTGTCTGCTGCTGCTGGCAGCCGGCCTCGTGGTCTGTTGACGCGTCTCGTGGCCGCCATCTTGGAATTCCGCACGCGGCGTGCTGCTTCGTCGCTTTTTTGGCGCCGATCGCTCGATGTCGTCGAGGCGTTCGGTCATCCTACCCAGTTTGTCATCCATCCTCTCCTGGAATCCATTAAACGCCTCCAGGAGTGCCGACGTGTCGGATTTCCTCCGTTTATCACTGGGCCCGGCTGGGCTGTCACTTGGGCGTGCGCCCGCGTGTCGCTCCTCGGTGCGAGTAGATCTCGACTGTGTTTTGTTAGTTGTTTTTTCGTGCAGGACTACTGATTTTGGTCGTCCGCGCGATTTTTTCACCGTCGTAGGGGCAGGTGGTGTTGGTGGTGTATCCTCCTTTTGGCGTTTATTGCGTGTTGACGGCATTCTGTACGTAGTGAGTAAATCGGGCGGAGACTCGCAGCAACCACGCGGCAGGTTCGGGTTCACTGGGAGGGGTGGCTCCCAAAGGGGTACCTGTCACTCAACCCCAGGCCAGGTGGTGTCCTTAATGTATGCAGAATGGCTGGGTGTGCTTACCCAGCAGTCCCATGGTAACAAGTGGTCGTCATACAGTTACATTAAACAATAATACATGTCCCTCTCCCTTCTGCACTGTTCCTGGTGCATGGATGGAACATTCCTGTAATTAGTAACTGTATCATAATATCCGGACATCATCCCGCAATCACCGTGCATCATAACATTTACACATAGTCATTTCCATGTCACACAGCGAGTGGGCACACATTGCATCACTATTACATAATAATGGTCCCCAACTCCGTCACCCGAGATATTGATATGATTCCAAGCTCGGCTATGCAGTGACTGTGGGTGTGTGAGTGGGTGTGTAAGCAGTGACTGTGGGTGTGTGAGTAAGCAGTGACTCTGGGTGTGAGTGTGGCTAAGCAGTGACTGTGGGTGTATGTAAGCAATGACTGTGGGTGTGTGAGTGTGTTTGTAAGCAGTGACTGTCGGTGTGTGAGTGTGTGTAAGCAGTGACTGTGAGTGTGTGTGTAAGCAGTGAACATGTGTATGTGTGTGTGTAAGCAGTGCCTGTGGGTGTGAGTGTGGCTAAGCAGTGACTGTGGGTGTATGTAAGCAGTGACTGTGGGTGTGTGAGTAAGCTGTGACTGTGGGTGTGAGTGTGGCTAAGCAGTGACTGTGGGTGTATGTAAGCAGTGACTGTGGGTGTGTGAGTGTGTTTGTAAGCAGTGACTGTGGGTGTGTGAGTGTGTGTAAGCAGTGACTGTGGGTGTGTGTGGGCAGTGACTGTGGGTGTGTGAGTAAGCAGTGACTCTGGGTGTGAGTGTGGCTAAGCAGTGACTGGGGGTGTATGTAAGCAGTGACTGTGGGTGTGTGAGTGTGTGTAAGCAGTGACTGTGGGTGTGTGAGTGTGTGTAAGCAGTGACTGTGGGTGTGTGTAAGCAGTGACTGTGGGTGTGCGAGTAAGCAGTGACTGTGGGTGTGAGTGTGGCTAAGCAGTGACTGTGGGTGTATGTAAGCAATGACTGTGGGTGTGTGAGTGTGTTTGTAAGCAGTGACTGTGGGTGTGAGTGTGGCTAAGCAGTGACTGTGGGTGTGTGTAAGCAGTGACTGTGGGTGTGTGAGTAAGCAGTGACTGTGGGTGTGAGTGTGGCTAAGCAGTGACTGTGGGTGTATGTAAGCAATGACTGTGGGTGTGTGAGTGTGTTTGTAAGCAGTGACTGTGGGTGTGTGAGTGTGTGTAAGCAGTGACTGTGAGTGTGTGTGTAAGCAGTGAACATGTGTATGTGTGTGTGTAAGCAGTGCCTGTGTGTGTGAATTGTGTGTGTGTGTCGAAGCGTATATTTCATCAGAACATGCAACTTTAATGTAAACTTCGAAGTTTTTGAGTATATCTTTCAACCTATGAAGGTGCTAAAGATTGGTACATGGAATGTACGAACATTGTACAAACCAGGCCGATATGACAACCTGAAAGTGGAAATGACAGCGCTAAACCTTGACATCCTAGGTATAGCTGAGACGAGATGGACGGGTGACGGGAGGATAGGTGATAGTGAGGTAGATATGATATATTCTGGAGATGAAAAACATCAGTATGGCGTTGGAATTATGATGAAGAAGTCCATTGCCGCCACAATGATTGGATTCTGGCCAGTATCTGACAGAATTATTATGATGAAGCTGAGGGGAAAACCGTTCAATATAAACATTCTGCAAGTTTATGCACCAACCTCAGATCACGATGATGAAGAAGTCAACGAGTTCTATGACAGCATCAAAAAGGTAATGGAATACACCAAGTCTGGAGAAATAACAATTGTTATGGGCGATTGGAATGCGAAAGTTGGAGAACAACATGAATATCCAGTAACAGGAAGATTTGGCTTAGGTGAGAGAAATGATCGTGGTGAATACTTGATAAATTTCTGTTTGACATCAAAACTAGTAATTGCTAACACCTTATTTGAACATCCAAAGAGAAGACTATATACATGGAAGAGCCCTGGTGATGTATGTCGGAACCAGATCGATTACATTCTTGTCAACCAACGATATCGAAATTGTATCAAACAGGCAAGGACATATCCAGGTGCTGACATATGTTCGGATCATAATCCAGTAGTAATCAGTATGGTAGTGAAATTGAAACAGCAGAACAAAATTAAAAACAACATTCAAATGGATATGAACATGTTAAAAGATGCAAAATACAGAACTAAGTATAATGTCTCTGTTCATAACAAATTCAGTGTACTGATGAATGAAGAAACTCCTCAGAGAGAGTATAACAACATTGAAATGGAATGGGAAGCTCTCAGAGAAAGCATGGTCAAGTCAGCAGAGGAGGTGTTACCAAATAAAAAACGAGAGACAAAGCAATCATGGATGACGCAAACCATACTAGAAAAGATGGCAGAAAGGAAGAAAGTGAAAACCACTGATCCACCTAAATACAAACACCTGAAGAATGAAATAGAAGATGAATGCAAAAAAGCTAAAGATGAATGGTGGAATAAGAAGTGTGAAGTAGTGGAACAACTTGAGTCTCAACATCGTTCAAGAGAGATGCACAAGAAAGTGAAAGAGATAACAGGTCAAGGATACAGACAGAGAAGCAGTAAATGTATCAAGAACAAAGACGGCAAAATGCTCTTTGAAGAAGATGAAATAAAGTCCAGATGGGAAGAATATGTAAACGAACTATACAATGATGACAGAGGGAACCCACCCACAATTGAGAAAGAAGATGGGAATATTATATTAGTATCAGAGGTTGAGAAGGCTATCAATGATCTAAAGGCAGGTAAGGCTCCTGGAAGTGACCAGATAACATCAGAAATGATAAAAGGACTAGATGAAGTGGGGATTCAAATCATTCATAAGCTAGTAACTGACATCTATGAGACTGGATTTATACCATTGAATATGAATGAATCCATATTTGTACGACTCCCAAAGAAGCTAAAACCAACATTGTGTACTGAGTACAGAACACTAAGCCTGATGAGTCATATGTTGAAGATGATCCTGAAAATAATTTTACTGAGAAACAGACAGAAAATTGAAGAACAAATCAGTAACGTACAAAGTGGGTTTATATCTGGAAGAGGTACACGTGAAGGGATTTTCAATATGAGAATGATTTGTGAACGTTATTGTGAAGTGAACCAGGATGTTTATGCCTGCTTTATTGACTATGAGAAGGCCTTCGACCGAGTCAATCATGAACTGTTAATCAAATGTTTACAAGATATTGGTGTCAATGGCAAAGACATTAAACTAATTGTGAACTTATACTGGACACAACGTGCATTTATAAAAATGGAGCAGGGCCTATCGGATGAAGTTATGATTAAACGAGGAGTTCGACAGGGGTGTGTATTGTCACCATGTCTATTTAACCTGTACACAGAGATGATTTTCAGACACATTGAAGATTGCAAGGGAGTGACAATAGGTGGCATGAACGTCAACAATCTTAGATATGCCGATGACAGTGTAATACTAGCAGACAGTGAGAAAAACCTACAAGATATAGTGAATAGAATCAATAAAGCTGGAATACTATTCAACATGAAGATGAATGCCAGGAAGACCAAAACAATGGTTATAAGTAAAAAGACAGATAAACCAAATGTCAATATAACCATAGATGGCACAAACATAGAACAAGTATCCGAATTCATATATCTCGGACAAAAGATTACAAATGATGGGAGATGTGAGGAAGAAATTAAAAGAAGGATAACAATAGCCCGAACAACATTCTCCAAAATGTATAGAGTGTTAACATCAAGTAAGATATTAATACAAACAAGGAAGCGTATTCTTCAGTGTTATGTGTGGTCTACTCTAATGTATGGGGCAGAGACATGGACAATCTCTAAGAAAATGTACAAACGTTTAGCAGCATTTGAGATGTGGACTTATCGAAGGATGATGAAAATATCATGGACAAAGAAGATCACCAACAAAGAAGTTCTCAGAAAAATTAAAAATAAGAAAAGCTTGTTTGCCACTATACAGACAAAGAAACTTATTTATTTTGGCCACATCATTCGTCAGAGTTCAATATACCGTACATTGTTGGAAGGGAAGGTGAATGGCAGCAGAGGGAGAGGGAGACCAAGAACATCATGGTTTACAAATATTTCACAGTGGACAGGCTTGAATTATTCACAGTCTATCAGAACAGCACAACATCGGGACAAGTGGAGAACCATTGCATCCAACCCTCGACTAGAGGATGGAACTATTGATTGATTGATGTAGGTCCACCTGTGCCTTCCCTCTGTGAAGTTGCAGAACTACTACTAATAATAGCCATGAGGTTCTCAGAGACCAATGGTGCTGGGTAGAACAATCCCGACCTCCTGAGTTAAACTAAAGCTCAAATAATCCATTCTAAGTGTCATCTTTGATTTAAAGTTGCATAGTCCGATGGTTTTGAGTTTCTGTCATTTTTTTAGATATACATATTAATAGATCAGTGTGGAGGTATTGCAATACCTCAGGGAATTTGACACCGCAGAGTTGTAAACCACTGCCTTGTGGTACAGGTTCTTGACAGAACCGAAGGCTAAGGGAGCAAACCCTAAACAGAAAACCATGTCACTATGGCAGCATTAATGGTGGTTGATGCAAAAGCCAGCAGCACTTCAACACTTTTGCAGGCAGCTTTCATGAAATGTACAACAACACAAAACACCATACCTGCTTGAGCTAAATGGCGAGCGGCAGTCAAGTAATGAAAGCAGTCTTTGGCGCATCGCAACTGACAGCATGATGATGATGATGTTCTACCTTACTTTAAAGTAACTTTGATTTAAAATAGCCAACTTTGGAGATATTTTAAGTGTAAACACAGTAAATTAATTTTGGCATGCTTGTCGAAATTGACCTAGTATTATTATTGATGCAAACAAAGGAAACGTGGTGAGAGTAGGATTCAAACCCATGCTTCTTGCCATTCCAGGGCTTGTGTGCTGACCATTACACCACCTAGGCTCCCTGATGTCATCACCCTATCCACACCTACCAGTCTATGTGGTTCCTTGCCTGAGAGGTCAGTGCACACTACTTGCTACACAAGCTATGACTAGTGATATTTTGATTGTTGGGGTATTATGTCCTAGCAACATCTACAGTCATATCAGTAGCCTAATATCAGAATGGGTACCGACTTGTGACACTGCACACTCATGGCAACTTTATAGTGCTGCCCCACTGAGAGACAAGACTGCTGGCAGCATGACATGATATCCTACTCAGTCACATTATCCTGCCACTGAGCTAACCAGTCCTTGCCCTATCCTATTAATGCCGAGCGCTAGGCTAGGCAGCGACAAGTATCAATTTTGTAAGTCATTGGCTTGACTCGACTGGGACTCAAACTCCCAATGTTCCACATGAGAAGCCTGCGCTCTACTGATTCGGCCACTGCGTCCGGTGTGACTAGTCATATCCAATCCTGATAATTGTGAATGAATTCAGTTGCAATCATCATGTTGATGCCCCTTTAAAGGTTAGTACACACTATGGCATCCCACATTGAATAAAAAAATATAACAGTACAAAAGTAGGACAACAGATACTCTGGTTTATTCAAGTAGACACTCCACTTATTCTCGAGATTTCAACAAATATTTTAGTTTAGTTTATTTGTAAATTAGTTCCTTAAACCGGGGAAATTTCAATCGTGGACAATTGATCTTCCTCATTCTGCTGCTCCTTGCCCTATCCTAATAATGCTAAGTGCCTGGCTAGGTAGCAACAAGTAGACATTTTTAAGTCATTGGTTTGACTCAACCCAGAGTTCAAACCCGGGGGTTCAAATTCCACGTCCTACCAAAGTGAGAGGTGGGTGGGCGGGCGAATGCTGAACTCAGTGACATTCAGATTTTTATAAGTAGTTCTGAGCAAACCAAAAAAGAATTGTTCAATGTTATTAAATAACTTAAGTGTGAGTTTAAGTGTGATGTCCGGTAGTCAGCATATTCGATGGTGATTGGGTTTTATCCATTTCTCAGTAACGCTGCAGGATGTCGTTTCCGTGCTCAGCGAAGATGCGCCTCGGCTTTTATCCAGGGAATATAGGCCGCCACCCTGGTGAACACCCCAGGTAGCCCGGCGCAGTTACTTGAGGAGACAAAGCTGACAATGCCGTGCTGCACAAAGCGACTTCCGCTGAGCGATGTCAGAAGCGGGCTACCGGAGTCGCCCTGTTTGAATAAAGTTTGTGCATGACTTCTCTTTTAATTTTCAAATTGGAAATTGTTATTTGTGTCCTACCCAATAAACTTAAGCATGCATCATTGACTAAAGATATGCTTTGCATATATATACATCCATACAGGCAATGCACTTACATATATACATATCCTGATATGACCTTAGATGTTGCCAGGGCATGAAACTCCAACAAACAAACAAAACTACATATATACATACATATACAGGATAGGTTCAACAACCATACAGCATGTAGCTTGTACAGGATCCTGGTCATGGCAACCAGTGTTGTGGTGATGGTAGTGCGGGTGGGCAGCTGATGATGCAAATCGAAATATTGTGCCTAGAGCAGGATTTAAACCCACACTTCTTGCCATTCTTGGGTTAGCATCCTAACCATTAGCATATCCAGGCTCCCTAATGCAATCACCCTATCCACGCCTACCTCTACCTATGTATGTGGCTCGTTACCTAAGAGGTCAGTGCAGACTACATTTGACTAGATTAGAAATCTATGCATAGACACGTTTGTTTGTTGTTCTACATCCTAGCAACATC
>JASIRB010000798.1:0-32269 GCA_030323885.1 Branchipolynoe longqiensis
ATTATTTCTTTTGTCATTATTTACCTTACTTTTACTTTGAAGTAACTTTCGTATTGACATGTTAAGTTTTGAGATATTTGAAGTACAAACATGTCAAATTAGTTTCAGCAAGCACACCAAAACTCTGATACCATAGGCTTAACATTCTGCATTAACAAGTTATATCAAATCGACTCAGTATATTTCCTTCTATGTTGTAACAAATGTTTAATGAGTGCACCAGTATCTAACTCAGTAAACCACTGCCTCATGGTACAGGTTCTTGACAGAACCGAAGGTGAAGGGAGCAAACCCTAAACAGAAAACCATGTCACTGTGGCAGCATTAAGGGCAGTTGATGTATGGAACGCCCAACATCTCCCGACCAGCCACTGCAGGGACAAATAGTTTTGCACCTGTCTTGACATGTTCTTGCCGGTGTGAAAGCTCTATTTGCTCCCCGAGAGGTAACTTGCAAAAGCCAGCAGCACTTCAACACTTTTGCAGGCAGCTTTCATGAGAGACATAAGACTGACTCATGGACGCAACTCTCACAGCAGAGAGCTAAATGGAGAGCGGCAGTCAAGTAATGAAAGGAGTCTTTGTCGCATTGCGACTGACAGCATGATGATGATGATGATCTAACTCAGATATGTAGAATCAATTCTAGATAATTGTTTTGGTTTTGACAATTTGGTGCTTTATCAGATTATGTGCTGTATAACTTGTTATGGTAATATTATTTGGAATGGAGTCTACCTGCATTGCTTGTCTGCTATTAACATGTATATGTCTTGTGGTGCTATCTGCGCACTGGTTAATGAATATTATAGGTGGTGCCCGCGAGCCACCCGTTAAGCCAATATATGACTGAATGATGTTATTATGTGTTGGGCCGATTAGTGTGTTTGGGCCTATGTCAACAACGGCTTGATTGTCTACTGGGCACTAGTCTGGGCTGGAGCACCTTGGCTACCAGCTCAATGCCCCCAATATGGGAGCTACCAACTCAGGAGGGTCACGCATGTGCGTGGTCCCCCTCCTATCTGCCTCACTCGTGCAGAATTTTGACTTTAATAAAGTGGAGGGGCCTTTTAAGGAGGGTCCAGCCAGAGATAGCTCAACCAAACTGATTGTATTGTTTTCTCACTTGCGTAATAGATAAATAATGCAGATAGAACGTCTCACTGTTGAAGCCTATTTGATCCATCCTGGTTTCCCCCCCCCCCCACCCTGACCCTACTCATAGTACCCTCACCCCCTGCCCTCACCTATTTCTGTATGTAGGAAATATGCAGTGCCCAGCACTGCCCCACTAGTGTCTTACACCTACATATCAACTTACAGATCCTCTTCTGGCTGATCTAGACCCTATTGTGCCTTTAATGCCACCTCATTATGGCGAAAAAAGAACTTAGTTTTTTTTCACACATATAAAGGTGGATGGACCCCTGAAGTCATATTATTGTGGGTGTCCTCTCCAATGTCCATCCAGCCTTCTCTCAAATGCTTCTACCACTTGGTCTGGAAGACTATTCCATCGATCTGTCACTTGAAAGAAAAATGAGTGTTTGCTGACCTCAAGTCTGCTGGGCTTCTCCTTGAAGATCTTATTCTGCTGGCTTCTGGTGTTGTTGTCCATTCTGAGGTTGAAAAAGCCCGTTGTGACATCACTGTTATAGACTCCAGTAATAATCTTATAACTCACATCACAATCATATCTCCTCTGAGACGATGATACAACAATGTTGGGAGCTTGAGTCTTCTCAGGCAATCTTCATATGTGATCTCTCCTAATCATGGGATCATCCTTGTCACATGATGTCGTACATTTTCCAGAGCTACAATGTGTTGAAGTGCTATAATGTGTTTACACTCACACTGACCTTTAAGTGCGTGCCACCACTGTCTATGTCTGTAGTGTATGGATGACACACGAACACCTTGACGTCCAGTCTGTAAGTCTTTTTATTTACTTCCAACCTATGACGTCACCCCTCGAGTCACAAGCTATACTCACTGTACGTATACCTTACATCTTCCCTCTCCTTTTTTAAATTAAATTTTTTTTAAAATTATCTTTATTATACAATGAAAGGATATTGACGGTGTTGACTCAGGGTTTTTATCTCTTACAATTTGTCTCTTTGTCTTAATAAATAGTTTGTATATATATATATATATATATATAATGAACAGGTAACACAGTGAACCAGGAACTTGCAAACATGAATGAACGATCAAGTAAATTACTGTATAGTGAGCTGTATAACATAGTTACGTGGGGGAACACCAACATTTATGATGTGGTAACCACATAAAACCTGACATTCAAACATCGGTATTGATTTACTTGTAGTTGTTTTCTGAAAATCCAAGTCTCTTCGGCGGACGTGAGACATGCCCACTCTGAGTTGTGTATAATTTTGTTGCATTGTTGGCTATGCTGTTTTTGTTTACAATCGTTGTATAGCCTTGGTGCTATTTTGCGGTGCAATGTGATGCAGGGGCTGGCAATATTTATTATCAGGTGGTGGTATCTTAAACATGTGCACCTGGTTTCGGTGTAATTCCTTCCCTGCGCAGTTTACAATTACATAATCTTTGGGGTTTCGTTTGTTTGTATGCGTTACAGTGCCAGCCCTCCATTTACCATCGTGTGTTCTGTACCTGATGTGATCTGCAATTTTTAGCACTTTGTTATCTCTTCCAGCTCTTTTATCATAATAGTACTTTTGACGCTCCTGTATTTTGGCAATGCTTTTTGTTTTGGATTTTTGAACCTCTGGGTGCAATTTGTCTTTAGTTGTGGGCATTTTAGATCGAAGACGACGACTCATGAGCAGTTGAGCTGGAGAGGCATTCATTTTTGTGAGAGGAGTATTACGGTAGTTCAATAAGTACAGGTTGAAATTCTGATTATTATCTCCTGCTTTTTTCATCATTTTCTTTATTGTCTGAACATAATGCTCTATCTGACCATTACTTTTAGGATAATACGGGCTAGAAACAACGTGATTGAATTTATATGTGTTTGCAAAAACTTTGAACTCATTACTTGTAAATTGTGGCCCATTGTCAGACATTAGTGAGGTCGGTATACCATAGCATCCAAAAATCGCCTTCAGGGATTTAATTATTGCATTGGACGTTGTATGTTGTAGTTCCACTACTTCGGGCAATTTTGAATAATAATCTACCAGGATGAGATATGTCGTATTCTGGTACTGAAATAAGTCAACCCCCACTTTGCAGAATGGTATATTGGGTATGTCATGAGGGGTCATGGGCTCAGCACTAACGGAATTCCTATAATTCTGACAAGTGCTACACCGGGCTATCAAGTCTTCAATTTGACGGTTCATTCCAGGCCAAAACACATTGTCTCTGGCCAGCTGCTTACACTTTATTATTCCCAAATGGGTTTCGTGTAATACACCTAGCATTTCTTTTTGTAAACTAGAGGGTATAATTATCTGTGTTCCTTTAAATAACATACCGTCTCTACTGACTATTTCTTCTTTACAGGTAAAGAATGGTTTAGCACACGATGTAACTAAATTATTCTGGGAAGGCCAACCCTCTCTTACTAACGTTGTAACCTCAGCGAGTGTGGTATCTGTTTTTGTAGCCATGGTGATCCGGGCAATCATGTCATGGGCAATATCTATGGTTGCCATGGAAATGTTGTCATCAAATAATTTGTTTGGTGCTATCTCGGTGGTGTGTGCGCGAGAAAGTGTGTCTGCACAAAACATTTCTTTACCAATGACATACTTCATTATTATGTTATAGTTTTGTAGCCTCATGCGCATCCGTTGCATTCTGGCTGACAACAGATGCAACGGTTTCGACATTATCGATACAAGTGGTTTATGATCAGTTTCGATTACTACCTCTTTACCATAAATGTAATCGTGGAAACGGACATACCCAAAACAAATTGCCAATAATTCTTTTTCGATTACTGCATAGCTTGATTGGCATGTATCCAAAGCCTTTGATGCCATAGCAATAGGCCTACATTGCTGAAAAATGGCTGCCCTTAGGCCTAATTTGGAAGCGTCTACCTGCAAAGTTATTTGGTCGCTCACATCATAGTATTTTAGCACAGGTGCTGATATTAAAAGTCTCTTTAGAGTCTCAAATGCATGGTCTTGTTCATGCTGCCAGAACCAAAGACTGTTTTTAGATAGAAGTTGTCTTAATGGTTTTGAAATGTCAGATAGATTCGGAATGAATTTCCCGACGTTGCCCACCATGCCTAAAAAACGTTGAACCGCCGCCTTGTCAGTCAGGGTGGGAATTTCAATTATGGCCCGGACGCGGTCTGCAGTGGGTTTTAACCCGGATTGGGTCAATGTGTGTCCCACATAATTAACCTCGGTTTTGCAAATGACAGATTTCTTTGGGTTGAGGCATAAGTCAGCCTCCCTAGCCCTTCTAAATACATTCTCTAAATTACTATTGTGTTCATCCTCAGTGCCTCCATATACCAATATATCGTCAGCAATTACATTTACTCCTGGCAAACCGTATAATATTTTGTTCATCTCACCGATAAATATGTCTCCAGCCGTTTTAATCCCAAATGGTAGCCGGGTATACCGGAAACGCCCCCACGGGGTATTAAAAGTACACAATTTTGAGCTCTCAGAATCTAGTTCTATCTGCCAATAGCCGCTATTCGCATCAATGACAGAACAAAATTTAGCTTTGCTTGTTTTCGCTATAACCTGTTCTATTGTCCTGGCGGGATATGGTGTACTTAATATGGCCTTATTAAGCTTGGTTGGGTCTAGGCATACTCTAATTTTATTAGGCTTTTTTACAATCGTTATAGAATTTACCCACGGGGTTGGTTCAAGCTGCCTCACTATGACACCTAAATCTATCATTCTGTCTAACTCTTCCTTTACTTTGTCAACAATTGCATGGGGAATTCGCCGCGGTGGGTCAATTACAGGTTCTATATTAACGTCAATATGTATTGTAGCATTACTTTTGATAGTCCCTAAACCAGTGAAAATGTCCGAATACTTTTTCACCAAACGCTCTGCTGCTTGCCCGGTTGTTGTTGATTTTTTCGTCCGTAAAGTGATCTCCCCTACTCGTCGGATCAGTTGTAGTTGTACACACGCCTCTTTACCCAGGATCGGTGTGCCGCTCGCTGTCACTTGGAACCTCAACGGCACCCCCTCTACGATGAACGTGCACTCGCCTACAGGACGTATTCGATCACCTGAGTACATGATGAGACAACAACGTGAAGGATGTAACACGGTGTTTTGCAGGGCATCGTAGATAGTACGTGGAATAATATTGGCTTGGGACCCAGTGTCCAGTTTAAATTTGACAGGAATGTTTTGCAATGTGTATTCCACGTACCACAAACTGCTGCTGCTCGTTGCTTCAGCTGTTATTTCACCTATGACTAGGTCGTCCTCGTCATCTATGGTAACATCATCCTTTACGCTCTCCTTTACAATCAGCTCGTCCACTTGAGTACGATTCGCTCATCGAGATCGGCACACTTTCTGAAAATGTCCATATCTATTGCACTGTAGACACTGTTTGTCCGCCGCTGGACATGCGCCACTTCCGTGTTGATAACCACAGCGGGTGCAGTTCGCATGAGGCGCTGAGATCCGTGTTCCATGTTCCTGCCAACGTCGCACGCGCGATGTTGACGTATTCTGCCTTGGACGTGACGCATAGGCAACTCGTTGCTTGGTTACCGCGTCTACTTGCTCCTCCGTTCTGTTTACCTCTCCTGAGTGCAATTGTGTATATGTATTCTCACTTAAACGACATAGCTCCAGGCAACTGTCCAGTATCAGGTTTGGTGTCTGCAGTAACTTGTCGCGTAATTTTGGTTCCTTTACACTGCACACCAACCGGTCACATAGCAATGACTCCTCCATCGTCGAGTAATCACAGTACAACACTTGGTGCCTTAATTCGCGAACGTACGTATTCATGGACTCCGTCGTCTGGTTAAACAAGTTGAATTCATAACGTACTACCGTAATATTGGTTTTACCGACACAATATTCCTCAAACATCTTCACCAGAGGTTCAATTTTTTCTTTCTGGGCATCAGGGATCTTGAATGTAAGATGATGCTTCTGCGCCTCTTGTTCGGCTACGTGTAGAAAGACACAGCATTGAATCTTTTCAGTTTTGTTTGCTGCTCCTGAAGCGACACTGTATATGTCATAAGCGTGATGCCAAGCACGCCAGTTCATGGCCAGATTCCCCTCTAGGCTTAATGGCAATGGTGGTTTCAAACCTGATAACGCCATATCGAAATCCTGGGCATGGACAGTCCAGATCCACAATCTGACACCATGTAGTGTATGGATGACACGCGAACACCTTGACGTCCAGTCTGTAAGTCTTTTTATTTACTTCCAACCTATGACGTCACCTCTCGAGTCACAAGCTATATGCACTGTACGTATACCTTACAATGTCCACTGAGTGTGACATGCACATTGCACGAGACAGAAATCAAGGTGGTCAGAAGAAAAGGTTCAAGGACTGCCTGAAATATAACTTGAAGAAATGTAATGTCAACCTGGGAAATAGTGGCCAGGGACAGGAGTTCATGACGTGGTTCTATTCATAAAGGTACAACACAGTTTGAAGCTGATCATATATCTCAAGGTAAGCAAAAGCGTCAATAGAGAAAAGATCACCTCCTTCATCTACCAGATTTTCTGGTAGCAGCTACACATGCATGCCCAACATGCGACCATACATTTCGAACACAAATTGGACGCATCAGTCATTTATGAGTTCACCACAAATGATGAGTTGCTGTCATCATTGCCACTGATGGACAACCAAGAAGAAGACCAGGTTTCTGTCTACTAATCAGGTCCTGTCCAGGCTAGAGGGGGAATTAGGCACACTGCATTAATCCATACATTGATGCAGTGTGTATTTAAATATAGGCTTAGCATACACAGAATGGTAGGTGTGTGTCTGTGTCTGTGTGTTGCAGTAGTGGGGTAAAAGTGGTCCTAACTACCTGTACCCAGGGGTTTGTTTGTTTGTTGGAGCCCCAGACGATTAGAGGTAACGCCAATGGATTGCCTCCAAGCGAATCTCAGTGACAGGTCAAACATTAGTCTTATGGGCTAACCCAATTACTTATTTGGCGAAGGTGACCTACTTGAGAAGGTCACGTGATGCCGACTCCCACGTTTTGTTTAATGTACACATTGGGGATGTTGATTTCAACATCGGTAATTTAACCCGCAAGAAAAAGTACATACAAAATATGGAGGCGACTACTGGCGCCATCTATAACGTCTTGCTTAACTAATAAATCCTCCGATTGTGGCGCCATCTTCTGTAATTTCGCATAACAAGATGCGACCCAGTTTCATTATAGACACTTCGACGAGACCATTTCTATCGATAGGACGTGTTCTCTCCTTGGATTTAAAAGAGAGTCAACAAAGATGCCGGTTCGGAGGCACACACGATTCAAAGATCGAGAGAAGAGACTCCGGAAGAACACAACGTTAAACCCTAACGAGAAACATTAAGGTAGGACGAGTCAGTGGCAGTAATCGATGACTATACAACAAAATAATGCTGTTCAGACAAAGGATCGGTGCGAGCCACGAGGGACCACAACGCCATCAGCGAATGGACATGACACATATCGCTACGGACGTCGGAGTAACCGTGGCCAGGCTACGTTTCAGGAGCATAGACATGTTGGTGATGGGATCTGTCCTTGGGACGATCAGTGTCAGAAAGGTACCGAGTGTCAAGGATCGGGATCTACTGTGCCGTGGAAGTGGTATCGTGACGTCACGCCATCTGGAGGCGGCCATGACAGCATGCTCGACCAAAAACGATGGAGGATCAATGCACGATACCACTTCGACGAGAGTAGTCAGGGCCCACATACAAAGGGATCGTGCTTGGTTGGTCTCACTTGGTCGCCAAATCGGAAGTAGGCTACGAGGACGATCTGGCCTATAACAACTAAGTGCACCCACACTAACCAGCACTACGCCCTGGAAAAGGACTCGTGATGTCACGCCACGTGGAGGCGGCCATGAAAGCATGCTCGATGTCTCACAAACAAGATGCTTAGGCCTACATGCCCCGACATGCTACCTTCGCCTTCTACAATCGGCTGCCGTTTCCTGTCATTAATAACACAACAAAAACAAATTGGAAACACCATTAACAAGTTTACAGAAATTATGGATTAAAAGAAATCAATCCATCTGGATTATGACCACTATTGCACAGCGGCGAAATCAAGTTCATGCGCCTAGCCATTATGACCAGAGTCAACAAACAATCACTAACAAATATGAAAAAAGAAAAGCTTTGATGAATAATGTATTGCCAGATGAGACAAAATAACATAAATCCATCGTGTACCTGGAATGCCACCGGACATTCACACTCCAGATAAGTAGCAGACAATGGAGGTAGCATAGCAGTAAACACACTGACAGTCTTCACTACTGTGAGTTTCAAACCTTACTCCTACAGACTTCATTAATAAGGAGTGAATATTACACCCATGCAAGCTGACTATCTTCAGCTACCAAGATACCTGGTAGCATAACAACTCGACGAGCTACAGCTTAGACGCCCTGTGTTTCACATCGCCATTATATTACCAGGCTGGCCCTACTCAGTCGCCAAGTGGACAAGTAGAAAACATGTAAAAATACGCAACGAGGCCGTTATCGACCTAGATGGTGCTCCTCTAACAACCATAAGGAACCTTCATAACAACAATCCTGACTCTCGGTTTGACCCTTACCAACAGACAGGTAGTCATAGCCAATAAACAATAACACTCATACAAGGGTACATTATGACCATGCGCAAGACAGGTTTCACATCGCCGATTACACCCATATGGATGAGGTGATATCATATCGCCATTGCACCCAAGACGGACGATGTACACTACCCACACGGGTGACACTGCGATATAGCCCTACGCAGAGTGCATGTGAACTACACCCAGATTTTGTCTGGTGGCTGTGATGGCACCGTCTAGACATTGTCCAGACGCAAAGTCTCACGGACTGCTGATATCACCACGACCTTGAGGTCGGGCAGTGCATAGGATTTGATTAATGACATGAAGCTGCGAACCATTCTTCATCTGTCTATGACATCATAAATCACCATTACACCTATAAGTACGATTTTCACTGCCCACATGATTGCACATACTTAATAGGCCATAAAGCCTTATCACCATGGCGCTCCTCTAACAACCGCAGCTCCACTCATATTAAGGCGCACATTAAGAGCTCGCGCCTGGGTTGGTCCTACTTAGTCACCTGATGACAATTGGCCATAGCCCAATTTAATGTCACCCTCCAGGGGTGCGTTATGATGCTTCGAGATAGGCGCATATGTCCTTTACAATCATATAGACTGTTGCGGATGCAACTAAAAAATCGTCCCGTGCGATGTTGTTTGTACTCGTAGAACCAAGTGACACAGGCTTAAGTATACATAGCCACACTGGGTCACGAGTATAACAACCTCCTACATGGAAGCTGAATTCATCTACAGATGATGTTCATATCCAGATTTCGTACTCGCCAGACAAAAAGTTAGGTTAAATATCTGGCCTTACCATGTCCTAACATCTTGGCAAATTTTTCTCAATACTGTGCTTGTCAATATATGGTGGCCATCCATCACCTGGCTAGGAACTGGGCCATGAGACCGCCATCCTCAACTTGGCGATCATATAACAACAAAGGCACATGCCAGCATGTCATCGCAAGCATCATCGCATCATCGGAGGACCTCGACGAAGGTCGGGTGGTTTGATACATTGCAAGGTGTATGTGCCCAACTACTAACCACCTCACCCACAACCACCTATTATAACCTGGGATTCGACTGCATTATTTTGCCTCTCTTCCCAGGTTATCCACAAAACCACACCAGTGCCTCCGACACCCCATAACGGCCGGCCTCCCGACTGTACATGGACAATAAGGTACTGCAGAGCAATCTGTTCACGAAATCCGGTGGCCTTCATGGTCACTCAAGTCGCGCGAGGATCTGAGGCTAACACTCCTGGGCATCAATGCCCGTGTCATCATTCAAGACACCATTCAACTCATCGTCTCCTAGAGACATCGCGCTCAGCGATTCTGCTTCGCCTTCTGACCAGCACCTGCCTGGGGGCGAGTACGTGTCCGGGACACCACATTGGCACGACGGACGGCCTCTTCACTCATGTGGGCACCACTCACATGTTCGTGGATTAATCTCAATCATAACATTAGCCCTACCCGTGGAGGGCCTCCTGGCACCCGGTGCTTTCAATCATAAGACTAGCCCTGTCCCTGGTGGGCCACTTAGCACCCGGTGCTATAACGCTACTCACCATGTGTGCAACTCTCCATACTTCTGCCTCCAAGGCACATCGAGGCGGGACGTAAGACGACTGGTCACGAGGACCTCTGCTGTTGTCAACATGCAGCTTCCACTCTCGGCTTCCAGGCACTTGAGTTATACTTTTTGGCTACGTGCCTGAAATCCTCTAAATCTTAATAAATCAAACATCTCATGACTTTAATGTAACAACGAAATAGTAAGAATAAATGCCACCTTATACTGTACTTGTCTTGCGTTGGTTGAATTGGGGATGTTGATTTCAACATCGGTAATTTAACCCGCAAGAAAAAGTACATACAAAATATGGAGGCGACTACTGGCGCCATCTATAACGTCTTGCTTAACTAATAAATCCTCCGATTGTGGCGCCATCTTCTGTAATTTCGCATAACAAGATGCGACCCAGTTTCATTATAGACACTTCGACCAGACCATTTCTATCGATAGGACGTGTTCTCTCCTTGGATTTGCCGTCCCACCCACCCAAGCTACAAGTGACATTTATAGGGCTACGTGCCTGAAATCCTCTAAATCTTAATAAATCAAACATCTCATGACTTTAATGTAACAACGAAATAGTAAGAATAAATGCCACCTTATACTGTACTTGTCTTGCGTTGGTTGAATTATATAACCATATATGTGTTTACATGTGAAACACCAACCAGCAGCTGGGTTGATCAAACCCACCACAAGGTGGCACCGCAAAATTTACATCACATGGGAGAGATAGGGAGTGAGCCGTCCCAGTACCATAGGGCCCCCAGTCTATAGCAATACTACCAGACTGATACACCTTTCTGAATTTGCTATGAACAAATCAATATTTTTCTGACCGTTCTTTTCACATACAGATGGGAATGTGTTGTTACACGGTTGCTTCTGCCATGCACGGACACCAGTAGTGGCCAGTGCGCATCCAGGATCAGGATCCTGCATGTGTGATCCCCAGGTAGCCCAGTTAGCATATCCCTCTGTTCCGGGCCTATCCCACTTGAAGTTGGCTAATTGACGCATGGCAATCCAGTACCAAGTCCTAAATGGAATAAAAAACAAAACGATATCTCAGCCACTTCATTTGAGGAAAGAATGCCATAAGTGATGTAGTGTATGTCACTAAGGTTTGTTTACAGCCAGAAACTAACCATGGCATGCCCTAATAGTCCAGGAACATTAGGTTTTAACCCGGAAAAAAATAATGTCAAGCTGAATTCTTTTTTACAAGCCCAGTTCATCTTGCTGAGTAACATATCAAAAGTCCCCTAAAATCCCACCCTTGCTTCATTCCTAAAAAAATGGTGTTACCTAGCAACCATAGCTGAATGCTAAATGGCCCAGAAAATGCCCTTATGGATTAACTAATTCCACTATTAATCTAACATTTACTTGTATTTATCATTCTGATTAATAAGCAAGTACAACAATGCATACAACAACACCATACATATTTATTATACATGGTAACCAATGGAAACAGCGTACATTGCAGCCAAAGTATGGTAGCGGTAGCATGATTATTAGCAACCACATCCAAACTATGTCGCGATGTAAGTGTAGTAGATCATGTTATTATTAGTACAAAATATAAACAGTACAAATGGTCAATATCTTGTTTGAAACCGTTTCATATCTGTGAATTATGCTAATCAATGACAACCTATGTCCGAACATATCCATAGCAACCAGCGTAATTGAAATGCATGTCCATTGTTTAGCGTCATATTATGGTTTTATTATTAGGTGTGTAATGTATGCTAATGAATTAATTCCTTCCTTCATCCATCAATCCGTCCGTTTGTCCTGCCATCCTTTCGTTCATCCATCCGTCCATCCATCCACCCATCCATCCATCCATCCTCCCATGCATATCGATCCATCTGAGATTGTGGCTGCCTCAGATGAACTGGACAATGTTGTTGTTAGATTAGGTGGCTTCCACCTCTTGATGTCTTATATGGGAGCTGTTGGCAACATAATGTCAGGCAGTGGATTAGAAGAACTGTGGAGCACAATATATGCCAAAGCCTCTGTTGCACAAATGACAACTGGACACGCATATTCCCGTGCTCTGCATGCTCACTATCTTACTCAAGAAACTCTGGCCACTATCCTTCTGCAAACGCCAGACTGCCTTAGTGAAGATGACAAAGGTACATTGACGAAGCTTTATCAGGATCTTTTGGAAGAGGAAACATCTTTTGGAAGATCGATTGGGGACTATTGTTATTAGTCAACTGAAGCAACTTCTTAAACAGGTGTCTGACCATGCCAAAGCTATATCTCGAACAGCTAAACTCTGGATCCAATACTTTGAGCAAGTTAACATCATGCGATTATTTGTCAGAGCAGAGAGGACAGGTGACTGGGAGCTTCACCGCTATACTGTCACGAAAATGCTTCCACACCCACATGCCGCAGGACATCTTCCATACACAATATCGGCACATCTATATGTACAGCAAATGACAGAATTGTCAAAGAGGATGACGTCGGAAGAATACAACATGTTCACAAACAGGGGTTTCTTCACAATCCGCCGAAGTGACAAGTTCTGGTGTGGAGTTTGGTCTGACATGACCATCGAACAGGTACTTGGGAGGATTAACCCGTGGCCATGGAATCAGCGAGACCACACTTGCACAGTGGGTGCTTGCTCTACCGCTGTGTGTACCACTATGTAATGCCCTGGAAACATTCACTGGCATCAACCCAGGTACATCTGAGCAGCACAAAAAGCATAAGGAGGTTCTTACCTCAAGACAAACCGGAGACAATCATGACTTGAACTCCTCCCTGGAATGGCTAGAAGCACACCCTCCCTTTGTGAACAAACCAGATAATACCTTGGTTTCCCTTGCTACTGGAATTATAGCACACAAAACCATTAACTGCGATGAAGCTGAACGTCATGGATTCAAAGCTATGCAGGAAATGGTTGGTAAACTGTTTGCAGGAATAAAACTTCGACGGAATGACAAAGTAAAACCGCTTGCAGCAATGACAAACACTGTAAAAATTCGCAACGATGAAGTCACCGTTAATCCACTGCAACTATTCAGTCAAATCGCCTGCATTATTAACTTGAGCTCCGAGTTGTCCAGCTTCTTGAAGTATGAACTGGCGCCACGACCCCCATCAGTGTTTGATGATGTGTCAATGAGAAAATTGACAAAGGCTGCATTAGCTACTCTGCTAGAATCATTGGTACCCAGTGACAATAATATGCCAGGCGAGGCTATTTTTGTTGTTGATGGTGGACAGTTTCTTCACTCGGTGACTTGGCCACATCCAGCAACTTATGATGAAATCTGTCAAATGTACCTCAAGCACTACCAGTCAAATGCAACAGTTGTCTTTGATGGATATGATGGACCTCCTTCAACAAAATCTGTTGAACAAAATCTGTTGAACAAAATTGCAGGGCAAGCAAGGCATTCTCCGCAGACATCATCTTCAATGGCAGCATGCACACTATGACAACACAGGCAGGTTTTTTTTTAAATGGAAACAATAAATTCCGCCTTATTCTTGCTGTATCTTCTGGTCTCTGTGATGCCTGTATACATGTTGCACAGGCCACATCTGATGCTGATACAATGATCATGTCTACAGCTCTTGATCTTGCATTCATTGGGGAGACAGTTGTGTTTGTTGGGACTGACACAGCCCGGTTGGTCATGCTCGTTGCTTGGACACCAACTAATACAAAGCTATTCATGCTTCTTCCCAGTATGAACAATAAACTGTCAAAATTATTCAATATCACCGCGATACAGCAAGCTATTGGTGAAAAACAACACAACTTGCTTTTTCTTCACGCCGTCACAGGGTGTGATACCACATCTGTGTTGTATGGACAAGGGAAAAAAAGGCATTTCGGTTGCGCATGTCAAATGACGAGCTCGCTAAGGAAATGAGAGTGTTCAATACGGAAAATTTGAATCCCACCGATGTCTCAGCAGCTGGAGAAAAGTTTCTTCTTGCATTATATGGTGGAACAAGGTTCAATACACTGGATGAATACAGATACTATGCCTATAAGAGGAACATTGCTGGCAAGTCAGTGGGTGCCAAGTTCACTCGAGCCACTCTGCCACTCACCAGCGCAGCTGCACGACAACATTCTTTGCGGACCTACTTACAGGTGCAACAATGGTTGGGAAAGGATCCCTCACTGACTTAGTGGGGATGGAAAACTCATAACAATGTATTGCTTCCTCTCCCTACTGACTTGCCACCGGCACCTCAGAAACTAATAAAACTCATAAGCTGCGACTGTAAGGCAGGATGCATGAGTCGTTGTGGGTGCAGACAGGCAGGAATGGCTTGTTCTGCAATGTGTTCACAATGTATTGGAATTGGATGCAGCAACGCCCCACAGGCTGAGGAACTCGGTACTGGCGAGGACGAGTAGATTCAAGTGTTGGTTGATCAGTTGATCACTTATACATCAGGATTACATAGCTAATAACTTTCCTGATAGATATATATATATATCGATATGCAATGAACAAAATTGAAGCATTTTATTGATATCTATGCTGTTGCCATTGGTTACCGATGTATAATAATCATGTATGGTGTTGTTCTATGTATTATCTTACTTGCTTATTAATTAAAATGTTAATTACAAGCATATGTTAAGTTCATAATGCAATAAGTCCATTTATAAGGTCATTATCTGGGCCATTAGCATGCATCGATGGTTGCTAGGCAACATCATCTTGTTAGCGATGAAGCAAGGGTGGGATTTTAGGGGACTTTTTATATTTTGCTTAATATACTACACTAAGCGTATATACACAAAATTAGCTTGACATTATTTTTTTCCGGGTTTTACTGTTCTGGTAGCTAATGCTCCTGCACTATAAGGTGAACAGAAGCATTAAACAATATGCAGCTTGGTGGGTATGTAGTCGGTTTGTCTACAGCTCACCTGGAAGTGAAGCGGAGACTGGAGACTCTGATTGGTGGGATGGCATGTATTAATTTAGAAGCCAGTAATGAGGCAGTGCGCTAAGGGAACTGCAGTGGAAGCTAAATTGTGCTTCGCCTTCCATGCCATGCAGCACAAACTTTAATCAATTGCCTACCAGATAATTGGAGCTGCAATAAGTGACTGATATATGGGTCCTTCTTTAAAACTGGGCACCACATATTTGGTTTCCACATTACAAATACGATGCTGATAAGTTGGTCTTTCCTTTATTGATTGCAAGTCAAAAAATTGTTGTATCCTCTGTGTATTAAGTATGTTAGCAATAGTACATGTATTGAAGCTATCCCAAGAAAGAAATTCAAAGTTTAGTTATATATTGCTCATGTGAACAAGTGACAATTTACACATTTACACTATGCATTTAGCCAAACTTGTTTTCAACTTATTTTTCAACTTTTTTCTTGTAAGTCATAACCCTGTCTGCTTAAGAGTAATCAATCAACTATTGTTTGACTATGTTGTATATGTTAAAATGAGGTTCAGGATGTGTCTTTGATGTTCATGTTACACAAGTGATATGAATGTATTCTCCATTTGTATAAGATCTAATTCAAAAAGTGAAATTCATTTTTTTCAACTCTGACATATGCACAACATGCATACCTTCATAGGACATCGGATTAGGCTATTATTTGAAAGTTTGTTTGCTATTATTTGGAAGGTTTCCATGTCACACTTTCATGCCCAACTTTAAAGAATGACCCATATATATGTCCTCAATTATACAATTATATCAATAAGTCGTGCATTGGAACATTTACAATATCTATCCAAGGCACAGTGTTGATAATAAATGTATGCATTAAGCCCATATATATAGGATAGTACTATGTATGGATGAGGAGCTTTGTAGTTAGTGCATGGTATCTAGGTTTGGGGGAAGGATTACAGACTCTCTCCCGGATTACATATGTATAGGGCCATGTTATAGACACTGGACACCTTATCTAGAGATAACAGCCTGCTTCAACTCACCTACTTGATGTTGTTCCTCTCCCCCACCCCCACAAACCCTGGCCAGATTTAACCTGCACGGAGCTGATTGGGAAGCCTTCAACTAACACCTACAACACCTTACACACACAAATCCTCCCAACACCTGCGGCGAGTTCACCATACTCGTTTGCAATGCCATGGAGGCCACCATCCAACAGACAACAAACTGCTGCCTCCCTCGCACAACAAACGCTCCCACCATCAGGAGAGTCAGACACCACAAAAACAAACTCCTACGCAACCTCTGTTCCAACCCCAACCCAGGCACTGAAAAACTAGTAAACATAGCCAACAAATGGTTGAACGAGCTCATCACATCCGAAAATGATGTGTGGAAACTCTGGTGCACCAACATTTCATGGCACACCTCCCTCACATGCAAAATCTCAAAAACCTACAGTGGACCATCCCTGGTGCACCCGTTGATCTAAACCCACTACAAGCACTGACAAACCAACTTACCACCTTCATCACCAGAACAGACCCACAACTCTGCTTACCAAACACACACCTACAAACCCTCGCCGGAGAAGCCCCATGGCGAGAGGACGTCATCAAGAATGCCCACAACTTTGACCGCCCTTCGCCCTCTGCCCCTCCAATGGAGGAAAACAGCGCCCAGAGCAGATGGTGTACAAACCACAGTGTGGACCTGCCTCTCCACATACACGAGGGAAACACTGCTCCCCCTCCTAAGTTTGGTCTACACACAAGCAGCCATACCAAAATTGTGGAAGAATGCGTCCATAGTCGAAATCAGGGTATGGGGGCACGGGCTGTCAGATGCGGTACATCGCCTAACCATTATCTGAGAGGATTGTCGCTAACATCCGGATGGCCGCTAGCCTGGGGGATTTAGTGTAATTCTGTCTAGGATGGGTCCGATGGACTTGGCATTTGTCAGCCCAGCCAGATACTCTCGATATAGTACATATAATTTATTATGCAGGTATAAATAGGCGGAGTATCTTATTATTATTATTTATTCCATCATGTTACTTCGATATATTATTATTGTCCAATCGTTGACTTGCCTGGATTTGCCCTGGTTGCCTACTACTAGCGCACCACCGGGCGCTTTTCTCACCAATCCGCCCGGGCAAGTCACTTCCACACTGGATGATGCGCTAGGAACCATCGATATTAAGGATGCATACAGGGCTGTATCGATCCACCCCGAGCACTGGCAGTGCCAGGGTCTCCGATACAGGAGACCTGGTGAGCGACACTTTGCTTACTTTCTTGACAACCGCCTCAGCATGGGCCTTTCATTGAGCCCTTACATCTTCTCCAAAATTTCGGATTTTGTTGTTAGGTGCTGCGTTCGTGAGGGCCTTGACCGGGTAGTGAACTACTTAGACGACTTTTGTGTCGTCGGTGGTACCAGGCTCGAGGTCCAGCGGGGCCAGATGACATTGATGAGGATCCTTAGGAGGATGGGCTTCTTTGTGAGTTTCAAGAAGGTAAGCAAAGCCGACACCAAAGTCCGGTTCCTCGGGATCGATATTGACTCCGTGAGTCTTGAGCTCAGCCTTCCTCAGGATAAGTTATTGAAAACAAGGGAAGTCCTACACAGGCTCGGTGGGCGGAGGAAAGCCTCCAAGAAAGAACTTGAACGTTTTGGTGGTCTGCTTGCCCACTGTGCTAAGGTCATCAGGGGTGGTAGGACTTTTACCAGATGCATCTACAACTTGATGACCAAGCTAAAACAGCCCTACCACAGAGTCCGACTGAATAAGGGAGTGAGGGATGACATCGACTGGAGGCTGAACTTCGCTAGCAAATTGAATGGCAAGGCCAAGATCCTTGGGAAGTTCGGCCCCGTTATATCAACGTACAGCGATGCTTCCAACTGGGGTTTTGGAGCCCTTCATGGGAACGATTGGTTGGTCGGCTCCTTCATGGGCGGAGCCAACAAGACTCTTGAGGCCTACGTCGGCCACCACCATGTCATCCCCCCTCATAACGTCGGTACATCACACATTAATGTCCAGGAGATGTGGGCTGTCTATGCGGCCTGCCTTCGTTGGGGTGCTGGCTGGGCCGACAGCACCGTCATGATCATGACTGATAGTGCTGTGGTTCAGGCAGCACTGAACACGGGCAGGTCGAGATGTAAGGGCATTATGTTTTTTCTCCGCAGGCTATTTTGGATTGCGCATGAAAATAACTTCATCTTTAACTCCGTTTATATACGTAGCAGCCTTAATGTTATCTGTGACGCTCTCAGTAGATTGAATAAGAATGACAGCGTGGACAGGATTAGGACAGCTGACATCGCTGGTGCACTATGCTGTGGCCACGTCTTTGATGCCTCGTTTGTTTGTTGCAGGGATATCGGTGCTAAAGGAGGAACAGATGGGATATCAGCGCCAGTATTACGCAAAGAACTCCGCCATCGCGAGGCGGGTTCAGGTTCAAAAGTATTTAGCTTATGTTGAGTCATTTAACTCATCTAGGGCCCCTATCCCCTGTTCCTGCGAGCAGGTCGCCCTCTATGCTACTTGGCTTGCCCGCTCCCTGAAGTATCGGTCGATCCTAAATTACCTGAGCGGCCTGAACTATTTCCTGAGGCAAAACGGTGAGCCACCTATTGACTACAAGGGTTTCGTTTTGGCCTCCACTTTAAAAGGAATCCGTTGGGTCAAGGGTGATGCACCTCGACGGGCGATGCCGATGCTTCCACACATGCTGCGAAGAATGTTCGCACTTCTAACAAATAACCCAGGCCACGTTGCATGGAGGGCGGCCGTTCTATGCTCCTTTAGAGGTCTCTTACTGAAGTTGCAGGTGACCATGTCAGACTCTACCCTTCGTAGGTCTGACTTTGTTTTCTACGACTGGGGGATGCTCCTGACCATCCGACGTTCGAAGACCATCCAATTCTCTGAACAGGTGCTCGAGATTCCAATTGCCAGGTGCTGCGACACCGATGTCTGTGCAGTGCATTGGACGGAGAGACACTACAGTCAAATCCGGGCGGATCCATCTGATCCCGCCTTCCGGCTCCCATGCTCGGGCGGTCTCTCCTGTCCCCTCTTGTACCACATTTACCAGGAGACCTTAAGGATATTTGCCACTAGGGCGGGGCTTGACGCGTCCACCCTCTCCTCCCACTCCCTTAGACGGGGGGTTGCACCTTCCTTGCTATGTGTGGGGCCACAATCGAGGAGTTGAAGGCTAGAGGGGATTGGGCCTCCGAGACAGTTTATAGCTACCTGCAGACCCCCCTGGGGACTCGTATAGTGAACGATTTGAGGGTGGTCGCGGCCCTCTGCTCGGATGAGTCGCATGTTGGGTTGGAGGGAGACGCTTAGGCTTCTCCTTTGGCATGTTATCTCGCTTGCCCAGATGCTCAATAAAAGTGTCCGACCCAACACGCGTCTCTATCGTTCCTTTCCTACGTAGCCATACTTTATAGTACGTATAATTTATTATGCAGGTATAAATAGGCGGAGTATCTTATTATTATTATTTATTCCATCATGTTACTTCGATATATTATTATTGTCCAATCGGTGACTTGCCTGGATTTTCCCCGGTTGCCTACTACTAGCGCCACCACCGGGCCCTTTTCTCACCAATCCGCCTGGGCAAGTCACTTCCACACTGGATTTCAAACTTTTACCGGTATGCCTGTTATCTCGCTTGCCCAGACGTTCAATAAAAGTGTCCGACCCAACACGCGTCTCTATCCTTCCTTTCATACGTAGCCATACTTTATAAATATATAATTATACAATGATGTCAAATAAAGATTGTATCATCCACTCCGGTCTTCCTCATAATCAGGAAAAACATGAACACAGCAAATATAGTTATAGCATTTTTAATTAAGGAAAGTTAAACATCAGGTTACACAAATGTCAGCTCACAAATCCTTAACAAATGAGGCTAGAGATGCTATGCCCCTACTTTCCACTTTCACATGTAGGGTGGGTGGGAGGCCAATTTAAGGCTGGTTATTGTCTCCTGGCTCATGTGGTCGTAATGACCAAACCCCGTCGCTGTGCTGCCTTATATAGCAAAAGTCTGCCCAAAAAGGGGCGCATCGGCAGTTCGGTGTACTGCGTAATACGTCATCAAGTCCTGTTTACCCGATCAGAGACCAGGTTAAGAAAAGACCCGCTAGTCGGCCTTTGAGTTTGTTACATAGTTCTAAAGAATTCCGCTAGTCGGCAACACAATAGACGTCCTTAGTACTGGCACGCCTCGGTCTGTACTCGCGATCCTGATTACCCGCTATGTCAAAGCATTACGCACAATGTGTAACTCACCGCAAAGTATATACAAATGTATATGTCGATGTAAGAAATCGCATGGTGCTGCCCCCGAGCAGCAATTCGGCCTGACTTTACCCAACTGGTCTTTACCCGACTTGACTTGACCCGCCTGGACTTGACTGACCTCACTTTACCCCACAAGACTTTACACGACTCAACTTTACCCGACCTCACTTTACCCGACCTCACTTTACTGGAACTGACTCTACTCCATTTGACTTTACCCGAGTGGACTTTACCCAGCTTGACTTTACAAAACTTGATTTTACCCGACCTCCCTTTAGCCGACCTCACTTTAGCCGACCTCACTTTACCCGACCTCACTTTACCCGACCTTACTTTACCTAACTGGTCTTTACCCCACTTAACTTGACCCGACTGGACTTGACTGACCTGACCTTACCCTACCTGACTTTACCGGACTCAACTTTACCCGACCTGCCTTTACCCCAGCTGACTTTACCTGACCTGACCCGACTTTAAGTGACCTGACTTTTACCGACCTGACGTTAGCCTATGCAACTTTCCCCGACCCGACTTTACCATACTGGACTTAACCCTACTTGACTTTACCTGACTCGCTTTTACCCTACTTGACTTTACCCAACTCTACTTTACCCTACTCTACTTTGCCTGACTCTACTTTGCCTGACTCCATTTTCCTTGACTCTACTATACCCAACTCTACTTTACATAACTCTACTTTACACAACTCTACTTTACCCAGCTCTACTTCACCTGAATCTACACTACCCGACTCTACCCGACCCAACTCTACCCTACCCCACTTGACCCTACCTCACTTTACCTTACCTGTTTTGTCCTACCTCACTTTACCCGACCTCACTTTACCCTACTTCACATTACCCAACCTCACATTACTGGACCTCAGTTTACCCAACCTCACTGTATGTGACTCGACTTTACCCCACTGGAGTTTACTCGAGTTGACCCTTCTCGACTTTACCTTACTCGACTTGACCCTACTTGACTTCACCACACCCCACTTTACCCGACTCTACTTTGCGCAACTCTACTTTAGGTGACACTACTGTGTGCAATTCTACTTTCACCGAATCTACTTTAATTGACTCTAATTCACCCAATTCTATTTTACCCAACTCTACTTTACCTGACTCTATTTTACCGGACTCAACCTTACCCTACCTGGCTTTACCCTACCTCACTTTACCCTACCTCACTTTACCCGACCTCACTTTAACCTACCTCACTTTACCCGACCCAACAAGTAAAGGTCCGGTAAAGTGAGGGAGGGTAAAATGAGGTAGGCTTAAGTGAGGTAGGGTAGAGTCGGGTAGGGTAGAGTTGAGTCAGGTAGGTTGGAGTCCGGTAAATTAGAGTCGCATAAACTAGAGTCATGTGAAGTAGACTCTGGTAATGTAGAGTCAGGTAAACTAGAGTTGGCCAAAGTAGAGTCGGGTAAAGTAGAGTCAGGTAGAGTCAGGTCGGGTCAAGTCAGGTCAGATAAAGTGAGGTCGGGTAAAGTGAGGTAGTGAATAGTGAGGGTGGGTAAAACGAGGTATGGTAAAGTGAGGTCGGGCCAAGTTAGGTAGGGTAAACCCAGGTAGGGTAATGTCAGGTAGGGTGATGTCGGGTAGGGTAAAGTGTGTCAGAACCATATTTGTGAACCATATTTGTGAACCTGCCGGGGGTCGAATTAGGTATTTAATCCATATCCCAATCAAGGTAAGCTCTCCAACCTGAATAACACATATATGGAATCTTAGCTTTATCCCAGTTGACACCTAGCAATGCTATTTTTTAGATCTAAGCTGCTGGAAATATGAGAATTGTATTGGTTGAATCTGATTTATGGATATGTAAGTCAGAAAAACTTCTAACCTAGAAGAGGCCTGCTGACTCAGTTAGTGTTTATCTAGTCTGATCCATGAGTGTTCAAAGTCAATAAGATGTTGATTAGTTACTCAGTAGTCCTATATTGATCTGAGGTCATTATTACTAAGGTAATCAAATATATCATGGATAGGGATCATGTGCATGACCAATCCACTTTTCCTGATTTGATTAATTTGCCAAGTCATTTGTGTCCGTCAGTGATGAGAATGACCGATCTCTTTTTGAACACCAACTTTATGGGGCATTACTTACCGTCCCAAATAACCAACTTCTCTGGCTATCTCAGCAGTATCTATTAGAGCCAGAAGCCCTCCATCAAGCCAAGTGAGTTTGTTCGAGACTTTCCAGTAGCAAAAGTCCCCATACTTCCTTATTGCACCTGCAGAACAAAGACGGACACATATTATTTGCTGGGTGTATCTTTATGCTGCACAATTTGTGCATTTGCTCATCTGCTCACATTTAACTCATGCATAACTTTAAGTGAATTAACTATAGGATTGACGAGACAAACTTTGAACTCTTCCCTTTACCACAGTTAAGAACAACTGAATACACAGTGTATGATCTTATGAAGAATAATGAGGATGAGAATAATCAAACAGCCGCATTATGGTACTGACATTGTTTTCAGTTCTCAAAACTTTATTCAGCTGAACACATTTTGGTTCAGCGCCAATATCACTAATATCCAGGCCACATATATACACGTGCACAGTTAAATTACCTACTCGTAATCAATTATTATTTACATTGAACAGGTTGGAGAGCTTACTTCGTTTAAGCTATGGTGGTCATTTGGCCACAGAGTTCATTTCCAAGGTCGAATTTTATATAAGATTAATGTGCAGTTTGACAGTTTGGGCTCTGATGCACTGAGTTTTGGGATGTTTCCATACATCACTAGAAAGCAAACAAATCTAATTTCTTGAATATTTCCAGGCCATTTAGTTGGTACCGGATTTAGTAAATTAGCAGTGAATATTAGTAAATAATTCAGGAGTTACAACATATGGCTACATGACAGAACTGCCCATGACAGTACTGTGTTGGTATAGCCATTAATCCCAAACAATAGAGGAACCTCCAGTCAACCATGGGGGTATATACTGGTCTTTGGCCCACTCATATACTTCCACTTGCCACTTGGGGAGGAGGTCCTCTGGGGACTGTTGTACACCATTTAGATATATTTTGTGCATCCCAAGATATATATGCATAATAGATAATTCACTGTGATTATGCACTTGATGCATAATCACTACAACGATGGCTTGTCTTGCTGGTACACCATTAAGAAAAACCTACCTTACATATTATTGTATTTGATTAATTTTATTGTTGGTTATCACGTTTTATTTCTATTCATATTATATTTAAGGGAAGGCCTGGTGCCGGGAGATGTATTCTTTATATACCAGTTTTTTACCACAATATGTATGCATAGTATATAAGTCACTGTGATTATACCGAAGCATAATATCCACAAATATGATATATGAAGGTGTGTCTATGTATGTGTATGTATGTATGTATGTGTATTTATGTGTATGCATATGTATGTATATGGATGTATATGGATGTATATGGATTAATATTATACATATATATGTACATATTAATACATATACATACATATGCATGTGCCTACATACATATGTATACATGTACATACATATTCATCCACATACATACATATACATACACATACATGTATACACATACCCATGCATACAAATGCATGCACATGCATACACATGCACACCCATGCATACACATGCATACCCACGATTACCCATGCACACCCAACCGTATACATCCATATACATACATATGCATACACATACATACATATACATAATATGCACACACATACATACATACATACATGCATACATACATACCCATATCCATACATATACATACATACATAGACATACACATATATACATGTATATACATATATTGACCGATTTCATATGACGTCAGCACATGTAGTTAGGTCAGTGCGCGCGCTGCTTGGCTGCAGGACAACATCCGGTCACACTGCAAACTTAATGACAGTGAGCAATCTTCATACAGAAAAGGTGAAATATCTTTAAAACCACACCATCTAGAAACAAACCACCTGGTACACATATAGAAAACACATTCAATGAATAGATTATATTAAATTGATATGGTTATGGTTGAGCATTTCTATTAATTTTGAATAAAATAGACGTTTTACACTGCGCATACCAGCAAACTCAATGCACTGTCAATGGCAGTGAGCAATCTTCATACAGAAAAAGTTAAATATCTCTAAAACCACACCACCTAGAAACAAACTGATTGGAATACACATAGAACACATGTTTACCAAAAAGATTATATTAAATTGATACGGTTATGTTTCTGGATTTCTATTAATTTTGAATAAAACTTACGTTTTGCACTGCGCATACTGGCAAACTCAGTGGCAGTGTACATTCGTTCTGCAGCCAAGCTGCGTGCCCATACACGATGTTTATAAACATTGAAAGGGGTCTATATACAGATATATATGCAGACATATATACATATATGTACATACATAGATACATATGCATACATATACACATGACTATATATATGTTTAACCGTCAGGCTATTCCACCCCCGCTTAAGGCGAGCCTACGTGTTAATATAAATAATTGTTTCCATGTGAATGTCTTGTGCCTCCCGCCACCGGTTGTCTGTCATCCTGCCAGCCTGACCCTTGACTAGCAATGTCCGAGGTGGAGAGTTCGACTCCTGACAGACCATTGGCAGAAGGCCCTTAATTAAATAAGATTATAGAGCAATCCAAATAGCAATCTGAAGACAGTAAAGAATGCAAGGAACGTTCATGTCACTTCTTAGGAGCTCACCCTTTTATTCTTACCTCTGACTAACAGAATGAATTGATCAATATAACCTATGTTCTTAGTTAAATATGGTTCAACAGTGGAATGAATTTATAAGTCAAATCCCCTCCCATATAATTAAGTTAAATAAGTTTGGAATTTCGACAATAAAATCCTAAATATCGGCTAAAACATCGGAGCGTGGAAAAACACGTCCGATGGGTCTCGGTCTGAACACCCGACCTCCTATCGTTGCTAGGATAGTCACAATCGACGTATCCAAGCAACACTTTACAGCAGGGAACCCGGCCTCGCAAATGTGGCAGTTCCGAGCCCGCGCAAATAAGAGCAAAATACGTGCCTGTGCAAAATGCGAGCCCGCAAATAATTGGTCGAGTAGTCTCACCCACTTCACAGCCTCCCCAGACAAACAACAGGAACTGATGTTCGTCTAAGAAAGGAAAAGTGGGAGAGACTACCAGGATTTGCGGCTGTAGCAACAAATAATAAGCGTAATCGCGACCCCGCTTGATCCACGACTATATGGCGTGGAATGCGAGGCACTGCATACTTCCTTCTCGTTGTGTATTTTTTTTTGATTTGAGACAAGCCAGCTCTCTGGTCAACAATTTCAGTATTTCACAAGAAATATGTTTGTACTTAAATTCCTTCAAAAACAGTTTTGAATCATTACTTGATAAAATTGAAACTACCAGAATTGACCTTCAATTCTGGTACCGGCCCAACTAAAAATACTGACCCTGTCATAGCTGAATACCCTGCCAGTCAGTCTGGCAATGAAAGAAACTCCACTAGTCACTCGTCATCTGTGCAATTGCACACCATCCAATATCACAACCCTTTATAACACACTCCACCATTTTGACACTTGTGACCACACATGTACTACTAACCCCTGGAAGAAAATTCCCTAGCCCAGTTCCTGTGATGAAAGCTAGCTCAATATTTCTCCTCTACCAGTAGCCTATACCGTAAACTCATTACAGCCTCAAAAGTACTCTGGCCGGCGTTACCATAGTAATATCCCTATCTCAAGTCCATATCACACCGTACGCTAAAAGTGAAGGGTATTTGGAATTCGCTACAGACGACGTTACCCTAAATGTAAACAGCTCCAACGAAAGGGTCCCCTTTTTCTCTAAAAATTCACACCTTGACTACTAGACAATGACTACATTGCAACCAAAGCTGGAAATTCCCGAAGGAAGTCCGCTTTTGGTTTACACAAATACAATTTATGGCGACATCCAAGCGCATACTTAATCGTTGGTACATTTCACACCAACCAAAGCCTGAAATTCCGAAGGAACTCCGCTTTTGGGGTACACAAAAACAATTTACGGCGCCAGTGAAGATGTCCGAAACCACCTATGGATATAATGCCATTAATGTTTTTAATTGTTTTTTTAAATGTGAATATATCTAGCAGATGATCCTACTTTAACAATACAGGAGTACCTCACTCGTGCGGGACCTACCCGATAGATGCGAATGGCCGCATCCATGGGATATCACTATACAGGTTATACAACAGTTTACAGGCCTAGCTATGAAATAGCAGTTTTAACCATGAAAGTCAGTTTTAGTAATATCCCTATCCCGATTTAGCCAGCAACTCTCCAAGGTGCACTCTTCATACTACAAGTACCATGGGGTCTGCATGGCACAGAGTATGAAGGGTATTCCCGAGGTAGTCAAAATATCATTTTCTAAGCTCCCCCCATGTATGCTTCAGGTACACAGTGGGCATGTGCCATGTAAATATGAAAAAAACTAAACAAAAAAAAGTCAATATTGGGCACCGTAAATCGTGATACTCCCGATGGGAAATCTTAGGTGGGCACTGTATAATTAAATACTCCCGGCGGATATTCCCTATTGGGGCACTGCATCACAACATACTCCCATCCAGGTAACGCTCCTGCCTCAGCGGGTATCTAAAATAAATTTGCTGTCTAATCTTGTATTAGTCGAATGAAAAAGGAAGGGCACATTACTGGCGACCGGTGGGCCACATATATTATAAATACATATTGTATTTAGAGATGATTGCATCACATATCTCAGAGTGGTGCTCCATAGAATTATCTAGTACGTTGGTGTCTGGTAACAAAATGGACCGAAACGTGTCGAAATGTTGCAAACACCGCCGGGCGAAATGGACAAGGAACGTACATTAACGAATAGCCACCGGACGATAACCGGACAACAATCAAATGTCAAACGGACAAACCGAACATATTACGAATAACCAGGGGACTGTCACTGTGTGGTGTGTGGTGTGCGGTGTGCGGTGTGTGGTGTGTGGTGTGTGTGGTGTGTGGTGTGTGGTGAGTGGTGAGTGGTGAGTGGTGGGTGGTGTGTGGTGTGTGGTGTGTGGTGTGTGGTGTGTGGTGTGTGGTGGGTGGTGAGTGGTGTGTGCCACCCCCCGGACCGAATTCCCACAACACCGTCAACGGACTCTGCAGGAAGCACACATGAAAGGTAACGGATGGCTACCGGACATGTACCGGACACAAAACGGACCAAACGGATTTAAAACGGACACCAACCGTACACGTCAGTCCGGCGGACTGGTGCCGGGAGATGTATTTTACCCTCGCCACCGCAGGAATGATGCTTAGGGGGTCAGGGAGGGGGGGTGGGAGGTGGGGGTGAGGTGGGTGGTGGGGGGTAAGGGGTGGGGGTGGTTGGGGGGTGGGGGGGGTGAGAGCATGCAACTTTGCGTCTCTCCGATCCCCCTGCCGCAATGGCGGCGTGGGAGATGGGGGGCGGGGGGGTGTCGGTGGGGGGGGGGGGGGGCTTTCACACCTCAGGTTGCCAATGGTTCTCTGGGCTGCACCTCCACTGGCAGCTGAACTCACTGAGTGTGAAGGTGCTACAGCTTATGGCATTGAACTAGATGCGAGAGTCGATTGGATTTGGTTTATAAGCGTGCACTTCACACATATTTCTGAAGGCACACACTACACAACAGTCAAGTTGTTACTTGCAAATGGATTACTATTGTAATGGATTTGACACAGTCATCGCTACATTTAGGAACACTGGTAAGTTATTCTTCACCTGATATTGCAATATTATGTATATATTGCAGTACCAAATGATGCTTGTGTGCCAGTACAATGCCCACATGATAGAAATCGACTTGAATATAACGAATGCAGTTTCTGGGTGATAAATCACACTGAAATCGTGTCCTGTAGCACTATGTTAATACTGAGATTGGGCAGACCCTATTATCAGCCCCACACTGTTATATTCGATGAACATGTGGTAACTGATGAAAAATCTAAATTGCTGCAATCAATCTGGACAACTCTTGAATACAATCTAATTGCACCCTGGAGTTTCCCGAAGCGATAACAACTTAATTTAGTCTTAAATACATGCGTTAGCTTCCAGAACGAGCATATACATGACAAATAATAACAATTTTAATGTTCTCAAAATAATCACTGTCAGCAGGGAGAACAGCACACAATGTTTGTGTACAGCCTACCAGCATGCAATGTTTGTGAAAATGACTTACTTGGTGCTGGAATCCACACAATGTGTGTGTAAATATATATCAGCACCCAATGTTTGTGATAATTAGACACGGACACCGCATATGATTTTAAAGTTGGATTTATTTGTCTTCGATAATGAGTCAAGTAGTAAGCACATGTCAATTTTAGTAAACACAATTAAGTTCAATAGAATAAGCACAGTGAGTTATGCACCAAGAGGTCAACAAGCTTTTAACCCTATGCTCTATATAGTCTTTAGCAGGGGTGGGCGGGATGGCAGTTCAGAGCCAGCCAGTGTCCTCCTGTGGCCGTGTCGAAGTGAGGTTTCTGCCACTGAGACGGTCCTTATATAGGCACCTAGTCTGCAAGTTCGAGCTGGCGACCGCAGAGGGCAGGTCGGTAAGGCAGAGCCAGCATTCTCGAAGTATTTACGTATCAGTACAAGAACCAGACGGCGCTGGCGTAGAAGTCAGAAAGGAATACCGCCGAAAGTAGATAGGTGGCAGCACCTGTATTATGCTTAAGGCTGTAGAGCTATGGCGGCGATCGAATGCCAAATTACCCGTGTTGCTGAGCATCACGAACAATGATCACCTGATGCTGGCAACACCACGCAATGTTTGTGCAAATGCGGAGCTGTACACTATGTCCGTGGCAATCGCTTCTTATCTATGATAAACGTCACTATCTATGCAACAGCACACACCCAAAAGCGAACACAAATACAGAAATCTCACAGACTAACGCCTCCTCCTCCTGGTGTGCCCACATAACAGCTCCATACAAGCAATGCAGGTGCGTTTTTCTAAGTGATGTTCCTCTGAGTCTGGCACAGGCGTGGTCTGTCTGGTCTTCTTGCGGGTGTGAGAACGCAACACATGTGTAGGGTGACTGTCACTGCTGATTGGTAGTCAGCATTTGACTGCACCGGTCACCGTCATGTGGTAGTCCGCCTCCCATGTCGTGTCCAGGCGTTCACGGTCCAGTGCACCAGGGGACACGCCCACTGGTGTCGTGTCAGACGGAGTCACCACACGCCACGCATCGCTGGGCGCTACATCGGTGTCCAGTGTGTAGGTGTTAACGATCTCCTCAATTGGCCTGAGGCATGCCAGGTGGACCATCATTCCAGGCCCGGGCCCATCCTGCCTCACCACCTGTTCAGGATGCTGGGGAACGAAGACAGGCGAGACACACAAGTACCGCTAGCTGCACCCCTACCCATCATCCCCTTATTGCTTTCCCCATCTACACCTTTATTACCTCTGCACCTTTACCGCCCTGTATCCAGTCAGTGTAACCCCCCACAGACCTGTCATTGTCCCCCTGACAAATTCTACCCTTCTTACCCCTACTTATCTCCTGGTGGTCTGGAAATTGGGCACCTGTGGACACACGTCCAATCGATGCGCATCGCCTTTTATGGCCCCATTGTGCCTGGCGTGTCCTGTGTCATGAGGCTCTTTATGGCCCATCTGTGGGGAACTTACAATTACATTAGTAGGGCCTGATTGTCTCTGACAGCTTGTCAAATATTCTGATAATGATGCATTGGTGGGGGATTGCAAATGTTCTATTCATGAAAAAGGTATATAGGGCCAGGTGCATAGACGTGTTCATGTAGTTGCTGGTGGTACTTGAATCATTGGTAAATAGACATTGTGGTGCTAGTAAGATAGTGTGTAAGGGGAACTACCATCAATGTCTTCAGGTTTCTTCGAGTTTTGACAGACGGAAACGCAAAATGGGTGGGCCAGAGTTTAAAACTGGAGATTGAAAACCTTTCAAAGCTGGTGGAACAAGGGGATGGCCTTACGATGGGACAGGAGCACAGTGGGAATGAGCTTCTGAAACTAAAGGTATACCTCAGCATGGACCGTGACGACCTCCTTACTGAGGTAGTCAAAGACCGTGAAAATCTGGGGACGGCGCAAACGAGCATCGCTAAGCTAGAGCAGGAGCAGCACTAGTCCAATCAGAAGATTCAAGAGCTTCATCAAGATATACAAGTCTGAAGCAGTTAGTCTCGGGGAGAGTCGGGCAAGAATGACAGGTTGGAGCGTGAACTTCGCCAGGCGAAGGTGGACCAGCACACGAAGAGCGCTGAACTGAGGATGCTGCAGGAGCAGATAGACCTCTACAAGACCGACATCACCAAGACGGAGTCCCATCTGAAGGAACAGAGGATTTTGATTGAGCGAACAACAATGGAGAGTGAGCAACTGAACGGCCGTTTCTAAAAACTTCAACAAGATGTTGAAGCTCAACTGATTGCATGCGACCAACTGAACATTAAAAATAGTCTGTGAAACTAGGTCATCAAACTAGGCGCGCACAGCCCACGATGCAGTGTGCCGACTGTGTACCTGCTACTGCCAGTACCTGTAGTTGCGTGAAGGACTTTACTGCCTGCAGTGCTGATTGGCTATAAATTTGGCAATATCTCTATGAGCCCGCTCCACTACTTGCTCCTGGCACTCTATCGGTAACATCAATCTGGGATAGTGTTTTCACCCTGGTGGGGGAATCAGGGAATATATTAATCCATCCATTAGGGTATAATCATTATGGCCATCCCTTGCATTGACTGCTTGTGCACTATCAGCCTGCAGCCTGTGGTTGGATTCCCTATCCAACTTATAATACTCAAAAGGGACCATTTCCTCTATACCTGCTATCTTTACTACCGACATCTGTTCTGGCTCTTCAGTTATTTCAACTGGTCTCAGCCTAGACACCATGTCTGCCCATACATTGGATGCCCCTGCAAAATACTGGATGGGAGCTGAATACTGAGCCAGCAATACTGCCCATTGCTGTAAGCGGCTGTTCTTCATCTCCTTCTGAAATATACATTTTAGAGGCTTCTGATCAGTATAGATCACAAAGTCTTAATTGAGGCTGTATTTATACTGCCCATAGCATATAAGTCTGGGTACCCAGGCGTGTTTTCAATGCTTGTCAGTTGTAGTGTTGGTGTTATCTTACCACACAGTAGCTGCTGATAAGGTATTAGATTCCCTGCATTTCAGTAGCAGTTGGTTGGTATGGTTAGTAGCCTATGTTATTTTTTTGGATTTTCTTGGCATATATGTATTATTTTAATTTGTTCTACTCTTATTACTAGACTAGCATACTTATATTTACATATCATAGTGTAAAATATTCCGATAAAACGCATTGGTGGGGAATGCAGATGGTCTATAATGGAATGCAACTGGTCTTTTAATGTAAATGGTATATAGTGCCAGGTGCATGAATGTATTTATGTAGTTGCTGGTGATCCTTTACTTATGGTCAATAGTCATTGTGTATTAG
>JASIRB010003888.1:0-14193 GCA_030323885.1 Branchipolynoe longqiensis
TTAATACCTGTAAATGGCTTAGGACGCAGCGTTGGAATACGTGCAGAACCTGCCACGGGATACCTCAGAACATTCTCATCCAGCTCCAACGTATCCCGATTACACGACTCCCAACCGGCCCCACCCCCAATCGAAGCAGGCTCCCGAATCACATCCATTATTGCAGGATGATTACGGAACAACCACATCTCTTCCACCGAGTACTGGCGACCTACTGGCAGCCCAGGCAATGACGCAATCGGAACTGCGTCACCCCCCACACCTACCGGGTCGGGAATCCCCTCCCTCCGTACCTCTTCATGAGTATTACCCACGTAAACGGAGTCCTGCACAACACCCCTCAGATGTTGCTCAGAAGCCCCCCCCTTAGAGGTACCGACTTCACTGGAGGGCTCCGGCTCCCTAGGACCCCCACCTCCCCCACCGCCCCCCTTAGAGGGCGCCGGAGAACGCGGCGAGCTACCCGCGGAAACCGGGCGCGCAGTATGCACTGGATACTGCGTCTCGCAGTTATCTAACCGCGTAGACTCAGTAACCCCCACATTACTCTCCCCAAGCTCCAAACCGCGTTGAAACGCCAGTTTCTCAGCCTGGAAAGCTGCGCGCTCACTTACAAGAACCCCCAGAGCAGAATTAATGCTACACCTCTCGGCAGCTAGCAACCGTTCACATCTCTGATTCTCATCCTGTAAGTGATTATTAAGCGCCTCCCGCATAGACAAGTCCTCCGTCTGTTTAGTGAACGCAGCCTGCTGCTCGCCCACCAACAATCGATTAGACCTTGCCTCTTCTGCGGACACACGACGCGCCGCGCTTAGCTCTGCTAATTCGCGCGCGAAGGCGGCAGCATTGGAGACCCTCAACTCATCCAACGACCGCCTCTCCTCCGCCATCCGGTCATACTGGACCCGCTTCCAAGCTCGCAGTCGGCGGATCCGCATCCCCTCTTGACGCTCCACCTCCGACTGCGACCCAGAAAACGTACGACTCATAACCAAATCATGCTCCAACGCGAACGTCAACGAGTCATCGGCTACGAACCCTGTCTCCAAAGCCGGGGAACTCTCCCTATCATCGGGAACTCGGGGACCTGCACGCCCAGCTCCCGTCCCCACAGAACGGACAGCTGAACTCCCCCACGGCGAATACTCCAGCGGTATGCCTCCCACAGAACCCCCGCGCCCAGCCAGACCTAAGCCCTCACGACACGCGATTGAACTGCTACCCTCACGTACACTCGACCCCGAATCACTACTGATCGACAGAGACTGCATATCATCAAGAGCGAAGCCCACCTTCATCGCACTCCCCGTAATGCCCTCCCCAGTATTTCTATCAACTGAGAGAACATCTTGCACTGCTATTGATGGCGCGACATTTTTCAACGCCGCGCCACCACTATCAGAACGAGCGCCCAACCGCGCGTCACGCCCACCACCCTGTATCGCCCCCGCTGTAAACAACGGCGCAATACCGGGTGGCGGACTGCCACTCAGTCGGGCTAACTGCGACCAATAGCTATCAGCACCCTCAGCACTTCTAGGCGACACCACCGGCAATGGCGCGGGAGTGGCTACGCCCCCCCCACTCACTGACACACGGCGGCGGTCCCCTACAACGCCGGCACCTGCATTAGGAATCAACGTACAAACATCAACATCCCTATCAGGTGAACTGTGAGCGTGGTGCGGTGTACTCACCGCAGAAGCGTCCACGCCCACCGGCGACCCAACTGCGCCGGGGCTCCCTGTACCATCACTTTGGTACTGGCGCCCACTACGCAGTTGACCGGCCGTCGCTCCCTCCATAACTACAAATTACGAAGAGAACCTACCTGCGGAGTCCATGGCCCAGGTCCAATACTCACCCCCTTACGCAGAAGGCAAGCTGGCTCACGGCACCAATGTAATGGCCCACGGCCCTCCGACTCACCCTTTCTCACACGAAAGAACACCAAGATTCAATTCAGTGTACGCTTCACCTGGTTTATTGAACCCTCTGCTCTCCGCGGCGTCAGTAGTTGTCTGACCCGCCCCCTGACTCGCCAGATCCCACATCGACTCTATAGGTGTGTGTGGGGGGGTGGGTCAACCACACGCTGTTGTATTTTCAATAAGTTTTTAAATTCAAGGAGACTTGTTGACCGTCTTCTCCTCACTGGGAGTTTATTCCATAATGTGCCACCTCTTTAAATTGGTGCTTTAGTCAGCTTATTTGTTACTGGCTTGGGTATTTTTTAGAAGTGTAGCATCACTCTGTCTGTTTACTCTGTTTATATGGTCAACATATTGTTCATCATTGGATCTTTTATACATGAGAGTGAGGAGATGTGTGTCCCTCCTTTGGCTAAGGTAGCTGACTTGTGCTTTAGCATGCATTTCCTTTACAGACAGCCTTTTTCCTCTGTAGACAATTCTAAGTGCCCTGTTTTGAATCCTCTGTAATTTGTTTTCTTGTTGTTTTGTCAGCAATCCCTATATTAAATCATTGTAGTCAATTATTGGAAGAATAGTGGCTTCATATAGATCTATTTCATGTGACGTCTGCATTGGTATCTAGGTCAGTGCATGCGCCTTTTGGCTGCAGGAAGACACACTGTCACACTGCAAACTCAATGGCTATGAGCAATCTTCATACAGAAAAAGTGAAATATCTCTAAAACCACACCATCTAGAAACAAACCGCCTGGTACACATATAGAAAACATATTCAATGAATAGATTATATTAAATTTATATGGTTAGGGTTGTGCATTTCTATTAATTTTGAATAAAATAGACGTTTTTCACTGCGCATACCAGCAAACTCAATGCATGGTAAATGGTCGTGAGCAATCTTCATACAGAAAAAGTAAAATATCTCTAAAACCACACCATCTAGAAACAAATCGCCTGGTACACATATAGATATAGAACATATTCAATGAATAGATTATATTAAATTGATATGGTTAGGGTTGTGCATTTCTATTAATTCTGAATAAAATAAACGTTTTCACTGCGTGTACTGGCCATCTCAATGCATTGTCAATGGTCGTGAGCAATCTTCAATCACCCAAATGTAAATTGATAAGTTGTGCTCTGGATTTTTTTTACTTTGGCTGCAAAGATTATGTACTCAGATTTCTTTCCATTAATTGTCAGTTTATTTTCCTTACACCAGATGTTAACCTTAGCTAGTACATCCTCAACTACCTCTGCTGCAGATTCAATGCTTGGGTTATGGACTGTGAGGGCCACATCATCAGCAAACAGTGTGAACATGGCCTCATTTGTTACCATGGGGAAGTCATTAATGAATATGAGGAAGAGTAGTGGCCCAAGCGTAGAACCCTGGGGTACTCCAGTTGTAATTGATGTCTCTGTTGACTTAGTGCCGTTTATTTTTGTAACCTGTTGTCTATTTGATAGATAGTTGGCTATAAATGTACAAGATTTAGGACCAAGTCCCACCCTTTGAATCTTCCAGAGTAAAATGTCATGGTCTATTGTGTCAAAAGCTTTCTTGAAATCAAGAAAAACAGTTATTGTCAGATCTCCTCTATCCATCAGCAGTTCATCTAATAGAGAGTCTAGGGCTATTGTGGTTGATTTCTCTTTTCTGAAGCCATTTTGATGTTTGGCAAGGTAGTTGGTGTCTTCTAGGAAGGTTTTCATTTGATCATGGATTATTTGTTCGATGACTTTGCCAGGGAGGGGCAGTGTTGACATTGGTCGCAGTTCACAGGCTACTCTTTCTGATAAGTAGCAAGGGGTCTTTATATGCACTTTCCCAGACAGGACAGCACATACCACAGCCTTCGATGAACCAGTTGCGGACCACTGGTTGGAACGGAAAATAGCCCAAACTGTAAATGGATCCACTGAGCACGATCGATCGGATGACCCACACCTTCACATGTGGACACTCTACTGCCTGAGCTATGTCCCGCTCCTCTCACCCATCCCATTCACAGACAACCAACGCCCTCAGACGCAGAAATAACACAAATACATCGAGTAGGCACATGAAGGGCACAACACATGACACACAACACACTACAGAAATACACTACAAATGACACACAACACATGACACTACACATGACACACTGCACATGACACACTACACATGACACACTACACATGACACACTACACATGACACACAACCCACTACAAATGACACACTACTCATGACATATGACACACAACACATGACACACAACACATGACACACTACACATGACACACAACACATGAATGACATATGGCACATTATGCATGATACATTTCACATGCCACACTACACATGACACACAACACACTACACCTGACATACAACATACTACACATGACACACCACACATGACACACTACACAACACACATGACACACTACACATGACATGCTACACATGACACTGACACACTACACATGACACACTACACATGCCACACTACACATGTCGCACACAGCATGACACATTACCCATGACACATTACACATGACACATTTCACATGACACACTACACCCATCACATGACACACACCACATGACACACAACACATGACACTACACATGACACCCATGACACTACCCATTTCAGTCAACACATGACAGAGTACAAATGCCACACTGCACATAACACACCATACACTACACATGACACAATGCATTACACATGGCACACACCACATGACACACTACACATAGCACACAACACATGGCACACTGCACAATACACACTACACATGACACACTACACATGACACACAATACACTACCCACGAGACAATACACATGACACACAACACATTACCCACTACACATGGCACATGACACATTACACACTACATATGACACACTACACACAACATATGACTCACAACACATGACACACTTCATATGGCACACATCACACTACCCATTTCACACAACACACCACACATGACATACAACACATAACACACTATACATGATACACAACACATGACACACTACACTACCCATACCACATACCACACTACACATGACACACTACACATGAACACACGACACACTGCATGACTTGCCTGCAGATCGGCCCTGTGCCACTCTAGGTTTCTGTTTTATTTTGGTGCGCGTCATTTCTCCCAAACGGCTCAGAGGCCTGCATTCTCTGACAGCAGCTCCTAATAGACTACATCACCATTCTAACCATGCGGTGCATTGTGGGATGTGGAAGCACATGACACATGCTAATACACTGAGTGCAGTTATGAAATGTGCTAGTTTCAGCTCATCTCAGCTCTTGTTTGAAACATAGAACACTAACTACACAAATATATATAAGATATTACTCTTTTATTCAGCATTGCATTTACATCAATATAATCAGCACATCTTATGCCTTGTGCATTTAGATTTAGACAAATCTGGACACTCAGACTAGTGTTACTGTTAGAGCCATAGCCATAGTCAGTTTTACTTATTTTATTAATGTTTTTATTTATATCCTATGGTTAATGACATATGTAGAAATAGAAAATGAGTAGGGTTAATCAGATATTGGTTATATATTTCTTTGAAACAAGGTTTTGTTGACACATTTGACATTTTAATATTTAGAACAAGAATTACTTCTGGCCAATGAATGGTGATGTAAACATCAGCCTGTAAAGTGACTGAAATTGTATGTTTCTTAGCTCAAAATGTTTAAATATGGAGAGTTGTGTCTTAAACATATTCATTATATTATTATATTGCTTCTGTCCATGTTTGCGCCAAATTGTTGTGTATTTCTATTAATTTTGAATAAAATGGCAGTTTTGACCTACACGTATCGGCAAACTCAATGGCCGTACGCTCCCAACGCCGTTTTCAGCGCATCCGTGATCTCGTCTATAAGGATCGTGGTGGCGCCATCTGGTAGCCTTCTGCACCGGCCGGTAGGGGGTGGTTTGGTCGGTGTCCACTGCCCTGATGCCGTGTGACCCTCACCCCTCACCCCTCACCCCTCACCCCTCACCCCTCACCCCTTACCACTCACCCCTCACCCCTCAGACCCCACCCCTCACCCCTCACCCCTCAGGCCTCAGCCCCACCCCCTCACCTCTCACCCCTCACCCCTCATCCCTCAGGCCCCACCCCTCACCACTCACCCCTTACCACTCACCCCTCACCCCTCAGACCCCACCCCTCACCCCTCACCCCTCAGGCCTCAGCCCCAACCCCTCACCCCTCACCCCTTACCACTCACCCCTCACCCACGCCTCACCCCTCAGGCCCCCCCCTCAGGCCCAGCCTCAGCCCCAACCTCTCACCCCTCAACCCCCTCACCATCTCAACCTCACCCTTCATCCCTCAGGCCCCCCCTCACCCCTCACCTCTCACTCTCTCACCTCTCCCCTCACCCCTCAGGGCCCCACCCCTCAGGCCTCAGCCCCCACCCTCACCCCTCGGGCCCCACCCTGCACCCCTCACCCCTCACCCTCACCCTCGGCCCCACCCCTCACGCTCACCCCTCACCCCTCACCTCTCAATCTCACACCCTCACCCCTCAGCCCCACCCCTCACCCTCAGGCCTCAGCCCCACACCCCTCACCCCTCAGGCCCCACCCCTCCACCCCCTCACCCCTCACCCTACCCTCACCCCTCACCCCTCACCGTCACCCCCACCCTCACCCCTCACCCCTCACCCCTCACCCCTCACCCCTCAGCCCCCACCACCACAGAATGACATCAGAGTGACACGTGGCAGGTAGTTTATGGGTGCGGAGATAAGGAGCCTCCAGCTCTCATTACTGTCGCTACATGTCATTACGGACAGCCCGGGCTTATCATAGCACCGGTCAATGAGGGTGGGGCTGGGGGGAGACAGGATGAGACGGGACGGGACAGGGCGGTGCGGTGCGGTGCGGTGCGGTGCGGTGCGGTGCGGTGCGGTGCGGTGCGGTGCGGTGCGGTGCGGTGCGGTGCGGTGCGGTGCGGTGCGGTGCGGTGCGGGGCGGGGCGGGCGGGGCGGGGCGGGGCGGGGCGGGGGGGCCGGGGGGGGCCGGGGCGGGGCTGGGGCAGGGGCGCGGGGCGGGACAGGGGGGAAGGGCGGGACAGGGGGCGGCGGCGGGCGGGCGGGGCGGGCCGGGGGCGGCGGGCAGCGTCGGGGCAGGGCGGGACAGGGCGGACAGGCGGGCGGGGCGGGGCGGGACGGGGCGGGAAGGGCGGGACAGGGCGGGAGCAGGGCGGGACGGGGGCCGGGACAGGCAGGGGCGGAGGGGGCCGGGGCGGGGAGAGGGCGGAGGGGGCGGGGCGGGGAGGGGAGGGGTGGGGCGGGGCGGGGCGGGGCGGGGCGGGGAGGGGAGGGGTGGGGCGGCGCGGGGCGGGGCGGGGCGGGGCGGGGCGGGGCGGGGTATCTGGCGACCACATGTGGACATCTATATATACTTTTTGTTAATGGATATTAATAGATTGCCAATGAAGTCTTCACAGGGCGTTTGCTTGCTGAACAGTTCGGATACAGTTCGGGTACAGATACTGAGTAAAGGTAGGGTCGGAATACTATAGAGGGAGTGCATGTTACGTCATCACTCAGCAGTCAGCAGTCAGCGGTCAGCGGTCAGCCATCTTGGATTACAAGCACCCTCCCTAGCCATCTTGTGAATGCATGCATATGCAGTAAAACAGAGTGTTCTTGTGTTCTGGGAGCTTCTGGGCAGTTTTCAACCAATGTGTTTACTTACAGCACTTTAGCAACAACTTCTGAGGCCAAACTGCTCAAAACAGTGACAAATAAACAAACAAATCAGTAAATAAGCACAGTGTAGGCAGTTGCAAGCCTTCTGTATGTAATCCAATATGGCCACCAACAGTTGTCTTTTGTCGTCATTACACCCCCTCTATTAATATTAAGTGTCTGTCATACTGTGACGGATTGAGCAACGGACAGAACCAGACAAAGAAGAATATTGTAGTCCGGTGTCATTCGGACTTGATATGTATCGATTATGTAACGGACGGGTAACAGATGCATAATGGATGGGTAACGGATGGATAATGAATAGTAACAGACGTGTAATGGATATGTAATGGACGGGAATGGATGGCAACGGATGAGGAACAGACGAGGAACCGACAGGGAATGGACGGGGGAACGGATGGGGAACGGACGGGGAACGGATGGGGAACGGACGGGGAATGGACGGGGAACGGACGGTTACAGATAATAACCGCATAGGTCAGTCTGGCACAATCCGTTACAAGTTTTGTGCATGCTCAAAACTTGGAATGGATAGGAACGGATATCAACGGATATCAATGGATATCAATGGATATCAACGGATATGCAATGGATATGCAACAGACACAAACCAGACTTTGCTGGATATCAACAGACTTTGTTTGGTTTCTTTCCGTTTCCCCAATCTGGTGATGTGTGACATAGCCTTAACGAAGACTGATGACTTCGCTAAAGTTGCTTAATCTGATAGTTTTGAATTTCTGCCATATCTTATGATGCAGATATTAGATCGATCATTATACTCTACTTTGACGTTTTATTTTAAAGTAAAGTAAGAAATTGTCAGATTAAAGTTGCATGGTCCGATGAAATAAAATTTTGTCAAAAGTAAAGCAACTACTTACATTTGATCCCATATATCGAACTTAGATACTGGTGTATTAGCTAATGAATTGGGACAGAATATATAGAATAACAGGTGAATTTATAACCTCACCCCTTTGGACACTCACTTTGAAACACTCATTATGCAGGGAGGCCATTAACCAATTAGGCCAATCTCGTGACCTCATTAGCTTCCCCCAACCAAGTAGGCCATAGAGCAGGAGGGGAAATGAGGTGGATGTTGTCCCCCCCCCCCCCACCCCCTCTCCATGTTGGATATTCAATGCTATTTGGTCAATTCTATCAATATAATTCATCAATTTGGGTAATTTAAATTCTAATGTATGTGAGGATGCGCACGCATGTGTTTTTCTCGCATCCGTTTGAAATTTGTCAGTTACACTGTAAATAAAAGGAAAAAGTTTTTTTGTTATTGAATGTAAAAGGGAGTGAACCATATGGAGTGAGATATGTGCATTTGAAAGTTTTTGACTTTCAGATCTTTTGTATAAGCTAATGCAGCAGCCATTCCATGCTGGCCACATCAGCCAGGCCTGTGCATTAATAGTTTGATGGGATCTGCCGCAAATACACAGGTTTTTGGTTTTAATGCTATGATGCCTGCAGCCGTTCTGGTTGTGCCTATCCATTATCGTTTGGACAGGATCCATCGCAAATGCGCCGGCTTCTGTGCTTAATGCTTTGATGGCCTCAGCCATATTCTATGATCATGCCAAACCTGAGCATTAATGGCTTGAAGCGATCCGCCGCAAATGCGCAGATCTCCAGCTTTAATGCTATCATGGCAGCAACTGTTCTGGTCATGCGCTATCGTTTGGACGGGATCCATCGCAAATGCGCCGGGTTCTGGATTTAACGCTATGATGGCAGCAGCCATTTCACAGCGTATGTGTCGGCGGATGGCTCGGGATGGCAGAGCGTGCAGTTCATCATAAGTGAGTGTAGAAACTGATATGGTGCTATGACCCAGGCCGTCCTCCGATGCATATGCTGTGGAATGGCACATTTGCGATGGATCCCGTCCAAACGATAACACATAGGCAAGACCAGAACAGCTTCTGCAATCATAGCATTAAACCCAGAAACCTGCACAATTGTGGCAGATCCCGTCAAACCATTAATGCTCAGGCCCGGCTGAATCATAGAATGTGCAGTTTGGTGGGTGGTTGCATAGTTTGATGTTTTGAAATTTCTGCCATTGGGACAATGTCAATAATCATATACCGATGTATATGTGATGTTGGATATTTGATGCTACTTGGTCAATTTGATAGATATAAATCAAATTAACCTTTCTACAAAGTAATATTTGGTTAAAAACCCTAGTGCCATGGGCCTATGGCACCAATCCTTTCCCAGAATGTTCAAAAACCAAACAGAAATATCTACCTACAGCCCTGTCAGGTTCCAGGATTAGTAGGTCATCTCACATCACGTGGTCACCACGAGATGACCTTCTGGGTCATAGCTACAGGACTTTTGGTAAGCTTTTCGAAATTATTTTGGGTTCTTTCAGCTCAAATTGCTCCAAAACTAGCCATTTTTCATCAAAGTTACTCGGTAGTAATGAATATTAGGATATAATGGTCAACCTGAGCTATTTATCTCAAATATAACTAACAAATTCAAATGCCATCGGACCATGCAACTTTAATATCCGTGTTCAGGTCAGAAGGAGGCACCTCCATTGCCTTAAGCCGCGACAGGGTCAGGGTTAGTTTGTGTTCTTTCTGTGCAATATGTTTATTAAACGCAATATGTCAACTCAAATTTAAGTAAGTGTTTGGTTTCGAAACGTATGCTTTCATTGGATTATGGAACTTTAAAACTACAGTCGTTATTGCTCAATATGGGTTCGGAGCCCGTGGGTCTTTATATAGTAAAGCAATGTGTAATGGCAAAAACCAACACAGAAATGGACAGGCCACGGTCATGCAACTGATCCACCCTGAAATACAAAATGGCTAGGCAAACAACACAGCCATCCCACCTGGCTGCAGTCCTAAAGGGTCCGAGTGTGTTCTAGCACACGAGTGCACTATCTAAGGACAGGGTTTAGGTGAAAGGATGCTGTAACAAGTCAAAAAATCAAAAAATCTGAATGGAACGGGATCCTCTCCCACAAGCTTGCATGTACATAGTAGGCTAAGGTATCATACTCAGACTAGACAAAAAAACTGCAAAATTACAAAAAAAATTAACATAGGCTATTACTACCAACCAAAATTGCAGAAGGCTGACCTGAGCAGACACAGGTAAACACTCTTGGGCAAAGGAGCAGATCAAGACAGCACCACAGCTGTCCAGCATTGAAAACAAGCACCCTCACAGGAGCTTATACGTTATGGGCAGAGTAAATACCTCGTCAATAACATTTTTTCTTTAAATACGGCGCGTCGGTACATTTTGGGGCACGTCGGCACGCGTCGGCACGCGTCGGCGCACGTCGGCGCACGTCGGCACACGTCAGCGCGCGTCAAAGGTTTTGTGCAAGCACAAAACATTCGACGCGCGCCGACGTGTCGGTGCGGACGTTCTGGGGACGTTCCGGGGACGTTCCTGACGTTCCGGGGACGTTCCTGATGTTCCGGGGATGTTCCGGGCAACTTCCGGGGACGTTCCGGACGTTCCAGCGACGTTCCAGGGTCATCAGAAGCACGCTAGGCAGACGTTGCCACACGTTGCGCCAAATGAGTGCTTTGCTGTTTTATGTCCTACCAACATCTAAGGTCATATGAGGATGTAGCGCCAAACTTTTTTTTTTTTGTCGCACGCGTCGATACGCGTTGGCCGCGCGCGATGAACGCGCTGCACGGATGCTGAACTTTCTCCCAAACCGGCGAAAAGTTGAACGTGTCTCGACGCGTTGATAATATTTTGCGTGCTGCCAGCACGCCAGTAAGAAGCGTCGTAGTGTGACAGGGCCTTAACTTTTGAATTTCTTAAGTGAATACATGCAAAACTAATTGTGGCATGCGCGTAAAAAGGCTGTAGACAGGCTTTATTTAATTGACTCAGTTCCCTTCTAGGCATCAATTCTTTTATTTTAACTCTCTGCAAGGTATGTTTACAATAAACTGAGGTGATACAATAGATGCATACAGATTCCTTACAGACAGAAAAGATCCCAGAAAAGCGATGCTTATCTAGCTGGTCTCCATAACACATTCTTGTTAAGTACATCACTATCTAAGTTAGATATGTAGGATCAGATCTAGGTCAATGCCTTCTTTTTGAACACGTGATGCTTCCATCGGCCTATGCAGCTTTAAACTAGCTCTTTTAACTCAGCTATCGCGGACTAATACCAAACTAGAATCAGGCAAATCGCAGCTTCGTCTTGTTTATTTCAATCGGCGATGGGAGCGGCCCTGACAGGCGGATACAGCTTGTTGACTACATGTATAACACTGGTACACGTTAGTGCTGATAGCCGAGCGACCGTCACTGCGTCCCCCCCCCCCACCCCCCACCCCCACCGCCACACACACATACACATACACTGCCCCTTTACTACCAGTAGCTGGTTCCTGGGGGACTGAAGCAGGGACCCGGTATGCTTATGCAACCAGTAATTGACTGTCCGCTGGTTCCTGAGGGACTGAAGCTGGGAGCCAGTGTGTTAGACAACCAGTTGTTGACTGTCTGCTGGTTCCTGAGGGATTGAAGCTGGGACCCAGTGTGTTTACACAACCAGTAATTGACTGTCCGCTGGTTCCTGAAGGAATGAAGCTGTGGCATGGTGTGATTAGACAACCAGTAGTTGACTATCTGCTGGTTCCTGAGGGACTGAAGCTGTGACCCGGTATGCTTACACAACCAGTAATTGACTGTCCGCTGGTTCCTGAGGGACTGAAGCTGGGAGCCAGTGTGTTAGACAACCAGTTGTTGACTGTCCGCTGGTTCCTGAGGGAATGAAGCTGTGACATGGTGTGATTAGACAACCAGTAGTGAACTGTCTGCTGGTTCCTGAGCGACTGAAGCTGTGACCCGGTATGTTTACAGAACCGTGTTTACAAGGCCGGAAGTGTGGTTAAATTAAATCGTATATTGCAGGATGGATACGGCAATTTCATTGCAATCCACAGTCGAACAAATATATGTTAGGAACAGACGGAAGAGGGAGGAAGAAAAGTGAGAGAGACAGAAGGAACATATAGACAGAGCTAAAGACAGAAGAGACAGAGAGGAGAGACAGTGAGAGAAGAAAAGAAGTCACCAGGCACGAGTGGTCCCTGTCCCTACGCGCACACCCTTCAGCCAGCCTGTCTTTGTGCATGGTCCCTTTGTTCTGTAGTGTGGTGCCCGACTGTTCCTGGGTGTTCAGCGTGCCCGTCTTTGTGCATGGTCCCTTTGTTCTGTAGCATAGTGCTCAACTCTTCATAGGTGTTCAGCGTGCCCGTCTTTGTGCATGGTCCCTTCGTTCTGTAGCGTGGTGCTCAACTCTTCATGGGTGTTCAGCGTACCCGTCTTTGTACATGGTCCCTTCCTTCTGTAGCGTGGTGCTCAAGTCTTCATGGGTGTTCAGCATGCCAGTCTTTGTGCATGGTCCCTTTGTTCTGCAGCGTGGTGCTCAACTCTTCAAGGGTGTTCAGCATGCCCGTCTTTGTGCATGGTCCCTTCATTCTGTAGCTTTGTTCTCAACTCTTCATGGGTGTTCAGCGTACCCGCCTTTGTGCATGGGCCCTTCGTTCTGTAGCATGGTGCTCAACTCTTCATGGGTGTTCAGCATGCCCGTCTTTGTGCATGGTCCCTTCGTTCTGTAGCGTGGTGCTCAACTCTTCATGGGTGTTCAGCGTACCCGTCTTTGTGCATGGTCCCTTCCTTCTGTAGCGTGGTGCTCAACTCTTCATGGGTGTTCAGCATGCCAGTCTTTGTGCATGGTCCATTTGTTCTGTAGCGTGTTGCTCAACTCTTCATGGGTTTTCAGCGTGCCAGTCTTTGTGCATGGTTCCTACATTCTGTAGCGTGGTGCCCAACTCTTCATGGGTGTTCAGCGTACCCGTCTTTGTACATGGTCCCTTCCTTCTGTAGCGTGGTGCTCAAGTCTTCATGGGTGTTCAGCATGCCAGTCTTTGTGCATGGTCCCTTTGTTCTGCAGCGTGGTGCTCAACTCTTCAAGGGTGTTCAGCATGCCCGTCTTTGTGCATGGTCCCTTCATTCTGTAGCTTTGTTCTCAACTCTTCATGGGTGTTCAGCGTACCCGCCTTTGTGCATGGGCCCTTCGTTCTGTAGCATGGTGCTCAACTCTTCATGGGTGTTCAGCATGCCCGTCTTTGTGCATGGTCCCTTCGTTCTGTAGCGTGGTGCTCAACTCTTCATGGGTGTTCAGCGTACCCGTCTTTGTGCATGGTCCCTTCCTTCTGTAGCGTGGTGCTCAACTCTTCATGGGTGTTCAGCATGCCAGTCTTTGTGCATGGTCCCTTTGTTCTGTAGCGTGTTGCTCAACTCTTCATGGGTTTTCAGCGTGCCAGTCTTTGTGCATGGTTCCTACATTCTGTAGCGTGGTGCCCAACTCTTCGTGGGCGATAATGGAGGAGCATAGATTGGTGGGCTGTTCTTTTCCGTCGCCTATATTATATATAGCCCGAGGGG
>JASIRB010000213.1:0-24194 GCA_030323885.1 Branchipolynoe longqiensis
TTTCTGAACCCTGCTGGATTTTGGAAGCGACGACTCTTTGCTTCAGTGTTTTTAGCACTCTTGTAGTCGACCTCTACCTGTTTGTACAGGTAAGCTAGCTGACCCCCAAACATCTTGGATTTATCTAGCGGTTTGCTCTTGATAGGGGTAGGTCCGGAATACACGGTGTATTCCTTACCATCATGGTTCGAGCGGGCAACCTCTTTTCCGGCATCTGTGGTGACCGATTTGAAAACGTTTTCAAATCTCCGATGGGTCATGTAGTTACTAGCGGCTGCTAACAAAGCTATGCCCCGGTCCATAACCCGCGCCAAAGACGAGAACTTGTTCTCTGTCTGCATCCTGTTAGCCACAGGGATAACAGACGTCAAGGCACCCAAAACTGCCTTATGGATAAGGCAGAGGGAAGTTTCATAACGACGGCGTTCGTCGGAAAGATGAATGCCGGAATCCATCTCTTTGAAAACCGAAGCAGGAATGCCCTTAACTCCTGAAATCTGCTCAGTCAACTTGTTGATGACTTCGATCGGTTTAAACGTAGTGAAATGGCTATTCACCGTTTTGCGCATCATGGTAGTGGTGCGCACTTTCTGAGCTTTCTTTTTGACAATCTTCTTGCCAGCTTTAACGCCTATTTTGGCGTAGACACCCGCTCGTTCCGTGTCGGAATCCGACTCGGTGGAAGAAGAGTCGGACGACGAGTCTGAAGAGGAGTCCTTCTTCTTCTTCTTCTTCTTCTTTTTGGACTTTTTGGAGCGCTTAGAGTTCGCTTTCTTTGTGAACTCGTCACCAGAACTGCTCACTGGGCGGCGTTTCTTGCCCCGCGCTTTCGGTTTCGGAACCTCAGGTGCCGAAAGCGTGTCCTCTTCGTCCTCAGAAAAGTCTTCCCAATCCTCATCAGGGATTTGGGAAGGATCTGGAAAGGTCTGCGCCTGGAAAAGGCGCATCTTCTCCTCCATCATCTCCGCCATTTTCGCCTCCCACCCCACTGGTTGAGGGGCGTGATCACTGTCTTGATCCGAGGCATGAGCCCCAGGATGTGGGGACGGCGGAGCCGTAGCCGGTGGAGACGAATCGTAATCCGTCGGGGGGACACCCACCGCTGCAGCGGGCGGCTTATTCCGGCGAGTGGCCATCGGGAACTGTAACGAAACCAAAGCGTTACTAACCCGGAATCATCTCAACTACACAAGTGTAAGCCAGTAAACTGGGTTGAGGAACATGGTACAGAGAACGTGTTTTGCAACGTGTCAGTACAGGCGTGAAGCTAAATTTGCCGTAGGTGTGTGGTAACGAAACCAACCAAACGGAGGGCATCGATCGTGAGATCGGCCCCTCTCTCTGTTCCGCACACTTCTCCCACCTGTGGCTACAGCGCCAACAAGTTGGAGAAATATTACGAAACTCGGAGGTTCGCCTTAAACCGGTCAGGGGTGTTTATAAAAAACACCCAGAAGCATCCCCAACATCATCCTCTATTAGGATCCGGGAGACTTTTCTTAGGAAATGAGCAACTCGGGTTGCCATTTCTCCCTGTCTGAAAAACAGGTGTCGATAGAACTCAGTATCGGTTTCGTTTGTGCCAGCGGCACGCAATGTTCTATCCGTAAGTTAAAAAACGTACAAAGTCCAAACAGGACTGAAGAAAGTTCTGAACTTTCATAAAAAGATGCTATAGAGCATGATAAACAAAGTTATCGAAGAAAACAGTACTTACTTTTGGATAAAAGCAGTAGTAGTAGATAAATCCTGTGGAGCAACTCACAAACGTCCTCCCGTTGTGAGTTACTTATGCTAATTGCTGGACCCGGATGTGCTTCCTTCTCCCTAGCCTACGGCTAGCCAGAGGCGGCATACCGAGGTAAAATATATATATATATATATGAATGCACATATTACATAAATCTATTTTCCCGACACACATGCGCTCCATATAACAATAACATCAGAAGTGCACATGTACAAACACACAATGCATTCTTCCCGCTGATAGGCCTCACCTTCGGGCTCGTCCCCGGGCGGCGCCCCGGTCCCCGGCCGGTCCCTGCGGCAGGCTCCCCCGGCGAGGATCACCCGGGTCGCCTGCAGCGCCACGCCGTGAGCACAGTTGAGCCGGTTAGCGCAGCACAGCCACTCCATGGCTCCGGCTGGAGGCCGACCTGGATCAGCGGGAGGGGTGGTAGGAAGGCGAGGGAGGGGGGGATCAGCGGGCGAGGGTCACAGTCTCCATGTGATCCAAGGAGGCTTCTCCTCAGAGGACCACCATGCCGCCCCCCGGCGTGGAAAGGCCGGCCGAACACACAGGCTGGTTCCGGTAGTGTTTCAGCAACTCACAGAATACCACGTAATTAGCGCGCCGTGTGCATAATTATTAGAGGACAATTCCGGTGGTTAGCGTCGCTGTTGTTGTCAAAGGATTCACTTTTGTCCCCACTTTTTTGTTGGTGCGCCTTGCGTCGGAACTGATAACTGCGAGTGATTTTTAATTAGTATTATGACAACAATTAGAGCAATAGTATACCTTGGCAACGCATGCGCTATCGTAAAACTAAAATGGCTAGTTCCTGCCAGGAATTATTTCAGACACAAATTTGCATTGCCATCCTCCGTCGATGAGCTTTTTGTTTTATATTATATGGGAGGAAGTGTCTGATGTGAATTAGCGGATGCTGGTGTGGGGAAAAAAAGAAAAGAAAAAAGGGGGAGGGAGGAGTGAGGGGAAAAAAGTAGTGATCCCTCTAATGAAATGGCGTATTAGATGTAGAGATAATAGGATAGAGACACCGTAGTAGGGTGGGCGATAATCCAAGATGGCTTCCCTCCTTTGGTGTGAGGAGGACACAGAGCGGGTCTGCAAGACTTCGGGACAGGGTTCTTTTTGTAGACACTTATTTAATCCACAACAGGAGACCTAGCACCGTAGCAGCATCTCCCCACGATATTCCACTTAATTCCCTCACCTTCCCACCGCAGTAGTCACAGTCGGCAACTGTAAAAGGCACTGCGCAGGCGCTGGTGCCATAGGTGGTCACGTGTATCTATTATCAATTGCTACTTGGTTGTTTTTATGTTATGTGGGATGATGGTGTAAAAAAAAACTTCAAAAAAAGAATAAAATAAGATAAAAAGAAAGAAGGAGTAATTCATCATCAGCCAAACACTAACATGGCCCTATTATGTAGGTCAGGGCCATGAGTGGGGTTTTACACCCTAGCAACACCTGAGGTCGTGTTCATTTTTCGATTGTTTGCTGGAGTTTTACGTCCTTGAAACATCTAAGATCATATCAGGACACGCGGGCCTGAGGTCATGTGTCAGCACGAGTGCCGATTTGTGATAACGCTTCCTCGTAGTGGCGTTATAGTGCTGCCCCCCACAGGGATACAGCGTGCCTGCCACATGACCGGATATCCATCCGGACACTGAGCAAACCAGTCCCTGCCCTATCCTAGTAATGCCACGCGGCAGGCTAAGTTAATTGGTTGGTTTTTATAGCTCTACGTCCTGACAACATCTAAGGTCATATGCCCGGGATAAGTAGTGACATATAAACAAATTTGTTTAAAATTGTTGGTTTGGACTCAGCCGCCGCTTGAAGCCATGTCCACTCGAGTGGAGAGCAAGTACTCTATCCGCTCAGCCATCCCGCCCGGTGTGTGGGTTCGGTGTGTGGTGTGTATGTTGCCACCGTGCTTTGTTGTGTGGTCCGTCGTCATGTCATCAGCCCATTATGACATCAATCATGTGTCGACAGGGCATCCACCACCAGCTGTGTCCCACAAGCAGCCCCTGAACAATCGGCACCGAACTCAGCTTCCGTCCAATTCAACCTAATTGGTGAATTCATCACAATCGAGAACCAAGGACAGTCGCGCGCTGTTGTACAAAAAAACGCACATGCATAAGGAATTGGTATGTGTGTGGTGTTTTATTTGGAGCTGTCTGCTAAGCAATCATAGTGTAACTTAGTATAAGGACTGGGGAAGTCCTTAGCGGAAGTAGGCTTCAATGTACACGCGGCTTATTCATCTCTGAGGTGTATAGGGTTCAGGGGCGCTCCATTGCCTAATGTACCTCACCGCCTCCACGGAGACATCCTCTTCCGGTTTTTTCTTGGAGTTTTACATCCTGACAACATCTAAGGTCATATCAGGACAGGACATCCTTTTCCAGAAGTACTGCTAGCCTAGGGAAGATGTGAATCCACTCTGGTAACATCAGGCTTCACCACCTTTATGGTCACCATGGACACATCCACGATCCACGATCCACGATCCACGGCACAGATATTCCCTGACGGCTTCCTACCACAACAGTACCCACTATCGCTGCCAGGTGGCGCGCCCAAACAGCGCTCCTCCAGCGCGCCGCCACCCTCCCTCCCCTTTTTGGTTCCCACGCTCAGGTGTGTACGTATCCAGGTAACATCCAAGTGCGGGCTGGCGGCAGGCGGGTGGGCCGCTGCCAGGTGCCAGTCGACCCGCCCACTCCTCCTGTGTGTGGGGGCGGGTGTGTATGTGGGGGGTGGGGTGTTGACGGTTTGGAGGCGGCGGTGTCGGGTGGAACTGAATGAACCCTGAATGGTCGGCGAGTAAGGCAGCGCGGCCCGGCCGGCTGGTTGCCGCCGTCACTGTAGCAGTTGTAGCGACTGACTGACTGACTGACTGACTGACCGCCTCGGTGCCGGCCTGCCTGCATGCAGCCCTGGGCTGGCGGCGTCCGCTGGGCACTGCTCCACGCTCAAACAGCCAGCGCACTGCCACGCTCGTGTGTGGCAGTGTGAGGCGGAGATGGTGGCGCGTGAGGGTGTGCGGCGGCGCATGCGCCGCGTGAGGAGGGGGTTGGAGGAGGAGGTGGAGGAGGGGGAGGAGGAGATGAGGGTGGGGTGGGAGAAAGGAAGGGCGAAGGGGAGAGGGGGAGTGAGAGCAGGGAGGAGAGTGAGAGGAGGGGGAGAGTGAGAGGAGGGGGAGGGGGAGAGGGAGGGGAGGGGGAGGAGGGGAGGTAGGAGGAAAAGGAAGAGGAAGAGGAAGAGGGGACCGGGCGATAGGGGGAAGGAGGAGGACGAGGAGGAGGAAGGATGGGAGGGAAGAGGGTGAGGAGTATGAAGAGGAGGAAGGTGGGGAGGGGGCGGGGCAGGAGTAGGAGGAGGAACAGGAAGGAGAAGAGGCGGACGAGGAGGAGGAGGAGGAGGAGGAGGAGGAGGAGGGAAAAAAAAAAAAAAAAACCAAAAACAAAAAAAAAAAAAAAAAAACCAAAAAACAAAAAAAACAAAAAAAGGAGGAGGAGGAGGAGGAGGAGGAGGAGGAGGACCAGCACGGCAGGTGGCCGCTGTCTGCATGGCCCGTCTCCTCTCCCCAATCTCAGCCCCCCACCCACCCCCACCACGACCCCCACTAACCCGCCCCGGACGGCAAGCAGCCACACATCCGCAGTCCCCGGCATCCCACCCCCATTCAACCCTTCTCCTCCCTTTCTATATCTAAATATATATATATATATATATATATATATATATATATATATATATATAATATCGGTAGGAGCGCTGGCTCTCTGTGCGGGAGGTCCTGAGTTTGAACCCCCCGCCGAGTCAAAGCAATAACTTGGGACTCGGCCACCACACACATACATCCACACCACCACACACATACATCCACAACACCACACACATGCATCCACACTACACACACACACAACACCACACACACACAACACCGCGCCATCACCAACCAGCCCGACTGGGCGCACAGTGTCAGGATAATGTGACTGTGTGGGACATCAGGTCATGGTGCCAGCGGCCTGATTTCCCAGTGAGGCAGCACTATAAAGTCGCCATGAGTGCACGCTGTCACAAGTCGGTGCACGTCCTGGTATGGCCTAGGGTCTTACTGGGGTGTAAAACTACACCAATCACCCAGCCTCCCTGGACCTCTCAGAGGACTGTGGTTGGGCTCCTTAGGCTGCCTTTTTCCTTCCTCCCCCACTCCCCCCTACCCCCCCCCCCCCAATTCCTCTGATCACTACCCATTGGAAGCCAACTCCCGACCACATGGGACTGCTTTCTGCGGTGCCCATTCAGTGCTGCAGATTTGCAGCCTTCAGCGCACCAATGCGACTGAAAACTCCCCAAAAACAACCAACCAGCCCCTACAGACAATAGCAGCACCGCAATTATCCAAATTACCCCAAAAATAACAAACACATTGCATCCGCAAATGATAATTGACCTCATTCTATTCGATATTAATCCCAGCTGAGTAATACCCGGTAATTACGAGAATATCCTCCAACTAATTGTAAATTCAACTCAAAATACTACTTGAGTGGCTGGTTGTGGCATATTCCTTTGTAATCAGCTCCAATTTCAGTCCATGTGGTTATGGTAATTAAATCATTGAGGACAAGCTTTGAGGCTTACCCCCCCACCCTGTCCACACATACACACGCACCAAGTAAAGTTGCATGATCAATTCCTTTTGCGATTTGTCTATGCTACAATTTTGATTTCCTATTAATGCCGAGCGCCTGACGAGGAACACTAACAAGTATCAAGTTTGTCAGTCATTGGTTGACCGTCCTGATATGATGTTGCCAGGACGTAAAACTCCAACAACCAAACCATTGGTTGACTCGACCGGGAATTGAACTCACGACCTTCTCCATGGTAGGACTGCACTCTACGGATTCGGCCACCGCGTCCGGTAGATGTTATGATAAGCGGTGTTTTTCAAAATATTATGTTGTCATCGATGTACGTCACTTTAACGTCATCTGTCTTTTCCTGATTGTTTGTAGTTGTTTTACGTCCTAGCAACATCTAAGTTATGATCCGACTTGTGACAGTGCACACACATGGCTACTTTATAGTGCTACCCACTGGGAGACCAGTGGTGCATCACCATGACCTGATATCCCACTCAGGCACATTATCCTGACACTAAGCCCTATCCTATTAATGACGAGTGCCTGGCTAGGAAGCAACAAGTATCAATTCTTAAGCCATTGATTTGACTCTCCCAGGGTTCGAACCCATGACCCCACGGGTTCGGATTCCCAGATCTCCCAAAACAGGAGACGGACGCTCAACTCATTCGGCCAACCCGTCTGGTCTTTCCTGATTGTCATATTTCCCGTTCATCAGGTCTGACCAAAGCCATCTACTGAGGCACTAGTGAAAGGGGAAAGAAGACAAGGCACGCAATGGAAGAGGTGGGAAGACAACATTACAGAATGGACAGACCTGGAGGTTGGCAAGTCCCAGAGGGCAGTGCAAAACAGGGAGAAAATGAGAAAACTGGTTGCAAAGTCATCGGTCGTGCCCCAGTGATCCTCAGGGTTAAGGGATTGATGATGATGGTGATGATGATGAGTTGTTGTTTGTTGTTGTTTTATGTCCTAGCAACATCTAAGGTCTTATCAGGATGGGTACCGACTTGTGACAGAGCGCACTCATGGCGACTTTATAATGCTACCACACTGGAATACAAGGCCGCCAGCACCAGGACCTGATATCACACTTAGTCACATTATCCTGACACTGAGACAACCAGTCCTTGTCCTATCTTAATAATGCCGAGCACCAGGCTAGGAAGCGACAAGTATCAACTTTTAAGTCATGGTTTGACTGGACCAGGGTTCGAACCCATGACCGCACGATCTACCAACATGGGAGACGGACGCTCTAACTCATTCAGCCATCCCGTCTGGTCTGGTTGATGATCATGATGACGATGATGATGACGGTACCATGACCTAGAACAAGCTTCTGAAGAGTACACACCCATCGGTACAATTATCTTAAGCTAGGATTCCATATACACGTAATGCGTAATGCGTTATGCGTTATGCGAATGCCATCATTCCATACACGCGTAATACGTAATGCGTTATGCGGCACACGACTGGCTATATTTAAAAAATAAAAATAAACAATTATTCTCCATACTGCTCTGTATATGACCAAATATTGCATGTATATCTATGTAACTTTTTGTATGTCACATGGGGGTTCCTACCTTTATTATAACCAAATTATAGATAAGTATTCATATTTCTGTGCATATGGTAGCATTTTTAGCTTTCCCCTAACCGTATGTCTCCCGGGTGCCCAGCTCACCATGTGTTTCCAATCAGCACCCCTGTGTGTGACTGTTCCGTAATGCTCAGTCGCCTCTCCTGGTGTTAAACTAATGGACACATCAGACTCAGGTTTCTATCCACACCCAGCTTGACGCATAACGCATTACGCACCGATCGCTACATGGAGCGATCGGGATAATGGATTTCTGACGCATTCGCATTCACATTCGCATTATGCATTACGCATTACGCGTGTATGGAATGTAGCTCATAGGTTTCAAGGCGTTTCAATTTTTTGTTGCATTCGCATTCGCATTCGCATTACGCATTACGCGTATATGGAATGCAGCCTTTAGGCGCAATAACTACCCCATGATATTATTTGTGGAACTTGTATGATTATTGGTGTTTTGATTATTATTGATGAATAATAATGTGATGATGCTGCTGCTGATGATAATGGATGATGATGCTGGAGATGATGATGGTTGTTGGTTGTTGGAGTTTTACGTCCTGGCAACATTTACGGTCATATCAGGACGGGGGGAAGATAATGATGTTATAATAATAATAATAATAATAATGATCATGAATGGTAATGGATGATTCTGCAGCTGGTGATGCTGATACTGATGCTTCTGCTACTGCTGATTATGATAATGATGGTGATGTTGATAGCGAAGATGATGATGACGACGACGACAATTATGATAGAAGTTAATTACACCGCTCTGCCATTCTGGGTTAGGAATTTGCTCCCAATCGACTCGACTTCTTAAAGCTGCATAGTCCCATGAAATATCAAATTTTCAAAACCAAACCAATTATCTAGATTTGATTTTACATATCTAACTTAGATACTGATGCACTTATTAAGCATTTGTTTCTGCGTAGAAGGCAATACTGAGCCAATTTAAGAGAACCTGTTACTGCAAAAGTCTATGGTGTCAGAGTTTTGGCAAGCTTGCCAAAACTAATTTTCCATGTTTGCACGCAAAATATCTTAAAAGTTTACCATTTAAAATAAAAGTAACTTTGAACTAGTGTAAAGTAAATATTAGTGATTGATCCAATATATTTATGTAAGAAAAAAGACAGAAATTAAAAACCATCGGACTATGCAACTTTAAGATTGTTAGGAAAGAGCAAGTCTTTTTTAAATATTTTTTTTTAAGTGAAATGTTTGTCAGCTAAGAGTCTGAGAAGCACCAATCCAATACGCAGCCCAAGATGGCACAAGGCATGCCGCCAACTAATCACACAACACTTCTACTTTACTTTCTCTTGCTTCCCCCGTTTAAGACATGGGACATTATCCTTAGTTTGAACATCGTATAAATAAAAATATTTATAAAACCTGTCATAAGAAAAGAAGGGAAAAGGGGGCGTAGGGTACGCTGAAATCAAATATGCCTGTGATGAGGGTAGTCATTTGTGGTGGGGGGGGGGGGGGTCTAGTGGTGGTGGTGGTGGTGGTGGTGGTGTCGGTGTCGGTGGTGTCTAGTGGTGGTGGTGGTGGTGGTGGTGGTGGTGGTGGTGGTGGTGGTGGTGGTGGTGGTGGTGGTGGTGGTGGTGGTGGTGGTGGTGTCAATTTACTTCCCTGATGGGGTTGATGGGGAGATTCAGCTCGCCTTGTCATCTGCACCGAACTGGTGGTAAAAAAGGAGAGGGTGTTGGTGGCGGGGGAGAGGGTAGGTGGGAGGTCGGGAGGGGGGAGGGCAGATCAGGGGGGTGGTGTTGTTTGGAAAATGCTTACTGGAGACCACATAATACCCCGTAACTAATATGAGTCATCTTATGAGCAGTTTTGAGAAGACTGGGTGAGACTGCAAAGCAAGAATGAGAAAAGGAGGAGTGCATGCTTGAAACTGAAAGTTATCTCGCCCTTGTAATGTTATATGTAATGAATGTAACTATGCACGTGATACTGCATATAAACGTTGTAAGTGGAGGAAATAGCGCCTGTACAAGGCAGACTGTGGGGCAGAGACGGGCCGAGTTGGTGAGAATTGATATGTCATAGGAAAAGAAAATAATATCGCCACCCACTTTAATTTTAATTTTAATGCTATAACTAATATAAAAACTAAGCTGCGTGAGGTGGACTTGGCTGGGGTTCAGGGAGGACAGACATGGGGGGGGGGGGGGGTGCTGTCTGTAATGTTATGCTGTGTGTAATGTTGTTTTGTGTGGTGTTGTCTGGAGTTGTGTGGTACTGTGGTCGTGTGTTGTGCTGTGCTGTGTTGCAGTGTGCTGATTTGTGGTGTGCTGTGTTATGTTGTAGTGCGCTGTGGTGTGGTGTGTTGTGGTGTGTTGTGTTGTAGTGTGCTTTGTTATGCTGTGCTGTATTGTACTGTACTGTGTTATGGTGTGATGTGTTGTACAGTGCTGCGCTGTGCTGTCCTGTGCTGTGTTGAGCTGTGTTGTGTTGTGCTGTGCTGTGCAGTGTTGTGCTGTGTTGTGCTGTTACAAATATGTGCCGGAGATTGCTGGGAGTGGAGTGGGAAGCGATGGATACAAACAGGGGTTGCTGTGAGTATGGAATTCTGGGAGTTGAGGAAGGAAGTGTGAGAGAAAGGGGTGGGCTGGGGTGGAGGGAGGGAAGATTGGAGGAGGTGGGGGGATGAGGACGGGGAAACCCAATTATGACGGAGCCCCAGGGATGCGGCCTGTGTGAAAAGGAAAGCGTGGAAACTAGACCGGGACTGGGGAATACACCGTGCCCCAGAGGGCAGAGTTATGTGCGGCTTTAACCGGGGGGAACCGGATATGCCTGGTACAGGCGGCTCCCTGCAGGATGCGGTGGTACCAATAGGCGGTGCGGTGGTAGGGAGGGGGGAAGGGGGGGAGATGAAAGAGACTGATCGGTGGGAGGAGGGGAGGAGGGGAAGGGATGAGGGAGTGGAGGAGGGAGGAGGGGGGGGATGGGGAGAAAAATGGGAAGGGAAAACGGGGGGAATGGGAGGAGAGGGAGGGAGGAGGGAGAAGGGGGGGAGACTAAATAGGGGAGAGGGAGAGGAGGGAGGGGTGGATGGGGAGATGAAAGACTGATCGGGGAGAGGGGAGGGAGGAGGGGAAGGGATGAGGGAGTGGAGGGGGGAGGAGGGAGGGGGGGACTGAATAGGGAGAGGAAGAGGGAAGGAGAGGGGACGGAGGATGGGGACGGGGGACGGGGACGGGGGACGGGGTGGAGGGGGGTGGGGGAGGGAGGAGCGGGGAAGGGAGGAGGGGAGATGGAGAAGGGAGAAGAGAGGAGGGGAGGGAGGAGGGGAGATATATGAAGGAGGGGGAGTGAGTGGGAAAGCGGAAGGGAGGGGGAGGGTCTAAGTCAACTAATCTGCAGGCAGTTAAGTGTACTAATATGTAGTGATGGTCACTAAAACAAAAGGAAGGACCATTTAGTGCACCCGGGCCGGCCGACGACAGTCGGGCGCCGTCGTGTCCGCGCGTCGTGTCGGTCAGCCCCAGCCCGGCATGAGGTGCGTCTGTTGTGGGGGAAGAGGAGGGGGGGGGGGGGGAGGGAGGGAGGGGTGATGGTGGGTCAGAGATGGTGACTGATGCCTGCAGATTGGGACGGGAGGAGATGCTGCGTTATTATTGCTGGTGTGTATGCTCATAAAGCCGGAATGACCGCGGGGAGGGGCCCGTAACCCTCTCCCCCACCCCAACACACCCCACCCCCACTTCCGGAGACTGAGTCCTCCCACTATTAACATAGCGGCGTGCATCGGCAGTGACAGGGAGTCCGGTGAACTATGCCGCCTTTTTAATATATTTGTTATCAGTTTTAATCATATGTGTGATGTATAACCAATTATGTGAGTATAGGGATGCGGAAGGGAATTCCTGTTATTATTCTTTATTACTTGCTATACGATGTCATACTCTGTGTCTGGCCCCACGCTTCATACAACCGTTTGCGCCGCTACTGGCGCTAATCTGAACATATATATGTTTGGATTTGATTATATATATATATATATATATATATATATATATATATATATATATATATATATAAATATATATATATATATACACATATAATATGTTCGGATTAGATTATATATATATATACATATACATAACCGATTTAGAATAGGATTCCTGCAGGTTACTTTTCCACACAGCTTCCATGGCAGTTGAATTGAATTAGCCTTGAATTATAAATTGTGGTTAATTTTCGTGCATTTTAAGCCCATCACACCAACTCCCCGCAACCATCACGTCACGCTGAGGTTCCTGAAAACCACGACTTTAACTGAAACAATGTCACGTGAAAGTTGCCATAGCAATATCCAAATACATGACATCATCATTTAATATATATATATATATATTTTTTTTCTCTCAACGACGTCATAACAAAATGACATTTAATAAAACGACATTAATGGGGGGGAATCGGTGTCCTCACAGACTGGGAATTTAGCACATCTCAATTCACCTCAGATAAGTACATAAATAATGAACCAGGGTGGGTAGCGACAAGCATACATTGTGAAAGTCATTGTTTTGACTCGGCCGGGATTCAACCTCCCGACCTTCCGCACGGAAAGCCTGCGCTCTTACCGATTCGGTCACTCCCCCCCCCCCCTCCGTCACCCCTGCTACTGCCGCCCCTTCCCTCCCCCTTCAATCGTTGCCCTCCCCTACCCCTCCTCCCCCTTCGCGTCCCCCTCCTGCCCCTTCCCCTTCTTCTGCTTCCCTTCCTCCCGCTTCCCCCTCCCCCTTCTCCGCTTCCCCTCCTCCCCCTTCCCCCTCCCCCTTCCCCCTCCCCCCACTCCCCCCACCTCCCCCCCCCGCCTCCTTCACTCCCCGACATTGGCAACATACAACATAATATTATTATAGTACAACCTCAAACTCCGGCGTAATCCCACTTCATCAATATGCGCTCTATTATTACCAAGTCTTCACCGGATCACTTGTCACCACATCCACCATCTTAATGACGTCACCACATGTCGCCGCTACACTTATTGCAATCACATTATCATAGACGCTGCGCGGCCGTCTATTTTTAGCTCATCCTCAAACCCAATATCAGAGTAAAGCTAAGATTCCATATATGTGGGATGTGGCATGCCATTTACATTCACATTCGCATTTGCATTCGCATTTGCATTCGCATCGAATGGTACATTTAGCAATCCACTTTGCCATCCATGCATTTGCATTCGCATACGCATTCGCAACCAGACATATGGAAGCACGACTGTGCATTTACATGATTTTCCAGTTTACATGCTTTTCCATTTGTTGTTGCATTCGCAAACCGCGTACAGTATAACCCCATTAAACCAAGCTCGTTAAACCAAACGATCAGTTAATCCAAACTTTTTTCGGCGGCCAGGCAAAATACTACCATTTATCTTGTACAAAGTCAAAGTCAAAGCCAAAGCTTGGTTAAACCAATGATTGGTTAATCCAAACAAATTTCTAGGGTCCCTTCAAGTATATGATTCCATATACATGAGATGTGGAATGCAAATGCGAATGCGAATATGTATGTAGCATGATATGCTATGCCATTTTCAGTCTTGCTTGCTCCAAATATGTGAAGGAAAGTCAAAGTTGCTGGTTAATGCTCTATGGCAAATGGAGCAGCATTCAGGTTCGCATTCACACTGATCGGTCCATGAAGCGATCCACTTTCCGCATTCGCATTCACATTCGTATATGGACATATGGAAGCACTACTGTGCATTTACATGAGTTTCCATTTTTTGCCTCATATGGAATCTTAGCTTTAGCTTACGCCAGGGCGCACAATATGCTGCTGTGCGCTGCGACTCCTACCACTAGCACTAGCACTGTAGCAGGGCGATGCATTCTTGTTCAGGTTCGAATATTGTCGTTACTAATTCAGTCATATCACATTAGCCTAAACTAATTTAGGAGCGCGCGCGAATGCTAATAGAACCGCACACACAAGATGATTACGCCCCAAATGAACAGCGGGTTTGCATGAGCTGTGTGTAATTAGGTTTGAGACCTGCTGGTGGCGCCCCCTAGTGGGCACCGCCAGCCCAGGTCTCGCCACTGGTGCTCCCCTCCTACCATCACCAAGATCCCGGAAATAATGTGCATTAAAGATAACTGCGGGTGCATTAAATGCACTTGGCGCAATGCACACGTGACATCCAGTATAATGTGCATGGTGCACACATTTGAGCTTGATACAAAGGTTGCTTGGTTGTTGGAGTTTTACATCCTTGTGACTGAGTGGGATATTGGGTCATGGTGTCGGCAACCCGATTTCCTAGTAGGGCAGCAGTATAAAGTCACCATGAGGGTGCATTGTTACAAGTCGGTACCCGTCCTAATATGACCTTAGATGTAGCCAGGACGTAAAAATCCAACAACCAACAACCAAGTTGGTACCTATCCTGACATGGCCTTAGATGATGCAAGGACGTAAAACCCCAACAAACACAAAAACGCCAAAAGAGTGTTTGCACCTCCTACTACCAAAGTCCTTTGACACATATAATACCCTCCTCTCTAACATCTAAATGCCACTCGCCCAATAAAATATTTTGATTGGAATGGAAGTAAAAAACCATTCAAACTGCTCAGAAGTGTGTGTTTTTGTGCGTGCGTGTTGTGTGTACTTGTACACATTTATGGGTGGTGTATGTGTGTGCAGTTGTGTGTACATGTCAGTAGTGTGCGCGCATGTGTGTGTGGGTGTGTGTGCTACAGTTCCAGGTGATGGTGGTTTATTGGCGGTGCCACCCAGTGGCGCCTCCTACTGGCGCCTCTTAGTGGCGTCCCCTGGCGGCGACAGGGGGCGAACGGCATCTAGATGTGGGTGAGTGACGGCTCGTTTGTCAGCGGCCTCCAGGGACCGGTCCATCTGCCCGCCCCATCCGTCACCTGCAGCCCGGCTCCTCCTCCCCCTCTTCCCCCCTTCTCCTCCCCCCTCTATCTTCCCTTCCTCCTCCCGCTCCCCTTCTCCTGCTCCCCTCCACACACCCCTCCTCCCCTGCTCTCCCTCCCCTTCACTTACTCCCCACTTCCACTCCCCGTCCAGCCCCACTCCCCCTTCCTCCTCCTCCCTCTTCTCCTATCCCTCCTCCTCCCCTTCCCCTCCCATCCCCTTCTCCCCGTACTCTCCTCCTCCTCCCCTCCCCATCCTCTTCCCACTCCTCCTCCCTCGTCCTCCTCCCCTCCCTAACCTTTCCCCTCCTGCTCTTCTCCCCTCCCCCCTTCCTCCTCCTCCTGCCTCCCAAGTCGGGCCAATAAGCAATACCGTCCGGAAACGGCGCGACATGTACGACACACGTCACGCACTGCATGCCGGATAGCGCGCAGTATTGGCACACCTAGTATAATGAATGCTGGGCGGTGACCATGCCGACGCGCCGTATGCCGCTTGTAATGAATGCTGGGCGGCGACCAGGCCGACGCGCCGAATGCCGCGTGTAATGAATGTGAGGTCGACCAGGCCGACGCGCCGCATGCCGCGTGTAATGAATGATGGGGGGCGACCAGGCCGACGTGCCGCCTGCCACGTGTAATGAATGCTGGGCGGCGACCAGGCCGATGCGCCGCATACTGCGTGTAATGAATGCTGGGCTGCGACCAGGCCGACACGCCGCATGCCATGAATGCTGGGCGGTGACCAGGCTGATGCGCCGACAGTCCTATTTTGTTGATTCTAACCTGTATGTTACTGTTGCCACTCGAGCAGCCCAGTTGCAAGGAGTGTGCACCTAAGTGGGACTCTGTAACTATCATGCTGTAACCATCATGCTGTAACCACCATGCTGTAACTAACATGCTGTAACTATCAATCCTGTAACTACCAGGCTGTAACTACCATGCTGTAACTACCATGCCTAATAAGCAATAACCAATTTCCGGTGTACTTTTCTATGTTCAATATTGTATCGATGCGGGCAAAGAAACAACAACAAAACAAATCAAAACACACGAGGAAATACGGTAGCTGGTTGTGCAATGCGCTTCAAGTTCAAGCTCCGTATCCAGGGTAATAATCTAATATATGCCGGGCGCAGAATGGCAATATACGCACGACTGCGCGACTACAACTATCAATACACGGCCCTGCGCACAGGGATGGCGGCACCGGGCGACACACAGACAGACGGGGCTGTATTCTCGCTCCCACCTCACTCTCTCACCACATCACTTCATTGGGATTCTAAGAGAACCCGGAGCTCGCATTGAGGGTGTCGACAATCGAGTGTCCACATGAGGAGGTGCACGCATCGTCTTCACACCCCATTCACTATTCACACCTCCAGGTCACCTGGCCAAACACACACACACACCTCCACACACAAACCGCCACACCTCCACTCCTCCCAGCCAAACACACACACACAAACCGCCACACCTCCACTCCTCCCAGCCACACACACACACATAAACCGGCACACCTCCACTCCTCCCAGCCACACAGACACACACATATACACACACAGACACACACAGACATAAACCATCACACCTACACTCCTCCCAGCCACACACACACACACACACCGCCACACCTCCACTCCTCCCAGCCACACACACACACACACATAAACCGGCACACCTCCACTCCTCCCAGCCACACACACACACACATATACACACACAGACACACACAGACATAAACCGTCACACCTACACTCCTCCCAGCCACACACACACACATACACACACACACAAACCGCCACTCACACACATACACACATACACACACACATACACAAACCGCCACTCCTCCCAGCCACACACACACACACAAACCGCCACACCTCCCAGCCACACACACAGACACACACACTCACACACAATCCGCCACACCTCCACTCCTCCTAGTCACTCAGACACACACACACCTCCACACACACACAAACCGCCACACCTCCACTCCTCCCAGACACACACACACACACAACCCACCCCCCCCCACCACCACCGCACAACTCACACACACTCCAGCCCACACACACACACACACACAAACCGCCATACCTCCACTCCTCCCAGCCACACACACAGACACACACACTCACACACAATACACACCTCCACTCCTCCTAGTCACTCAGACACACACACACATACACGCACACACAAACCGCCACACCTCCACTCCTCCCAGCCACACACACACACACACACAAACCGCCACACCTCCACACCACCAAGCCACTCAGACACACACACATACACGCACACACAAACCGCCACACCTCCACTCCTCCCAGACACACACACACACACAAACCGCCACACCTCCACTCCTCCTAGCCACTCAGACACACACACATACATGCACACACAAACCGCCACACCTCCACTCCTCCCAGACACACACACACACACACAAACCGCCACACCTCCACTCCTCCCAGCCACACACACAGACACAGACATACACACACACAAACCGCCACACCTCCCAGCCACACACACACACACACAAACCGTCACACCTACACGACTGCAATAAAGATGCCGACTACGCTCTTTAGAGTAAGTCTCCCGTTTTGGTAAATCGTGGGATTCGAACTCACGGGTTCGAACCTCTGGTCGAGTTAAACCAATGACTAAAAAATTGATATTTGTCGCTTCCTATCCAGGTCTTTGGGATTATTATGATATGGCAAAGACTGATTGGCTCAGTATCAGGATAATGTGACTGAGGTCATGATGATGGAGACCTGGTCTCCCAGTGGGATATCACTATAAAGTCGCCATGAGTGCACACTGTCACAAGCCAGTGCCCATCCTGATATGACCTTAGATGTTACCAAGACGTAAAGCTCCAACAATCAACAAACCAACCAAGTGTGTGTGGGTGGTGTCATTACGGATCAAATATCGGGTCGTGGTGTCGTCGGCAGCCTGGTCTCCCAGTGGGATTGCACTATAAAGTCGCCATGAGTGCACACTGTCACAGGTCAGTACCTGTCCTGATATTACCTTAGATGTTTCTAGGACGTAAAACCCCAATAAGCAAACATACAAAACTCTCATTAAAAAATATATATACACATACATATAAATATATATTATATACATACATACACACAGATATATAGAAAAAGGTTTGTTTATTTAACGACCCCTCTAGAGCACATTGATTTTTTATCATCGGCTATTGGATGTCAAATATATATATATATATATATATATATATTAATATATTTATTTGTACTCTATATATATATACATTACATATATATATTTATATACAGATTAGTTAGAGAATCTTACCTGGGTATAGATGATGGATAACTATTGTTTTACCGAGGTAGAAGCCTCGGTTAGACGAGGGCGAGGGAGAAGGAAGCACATCCGGGTCCAGCAATCTTTACCTACTAATTCAGGATAAAAATGATTCTAAAAAAACAACCTAAGGTCAAGTGACCTCATGCTAAATTGAGTGATTGACTAGACGTGGCAGGGCGTGGTGGGTGGGCCCTCGCCCACGTCTAACCGAGGCTTCTACCTCGGTAAAACAATAGTTATCCATCATCTATACCCAGGTAAGATTCGTCTAACTAATCTATTTTACCTCGGTATGCCGCCTCTGGCTAGCCGTAGGCTAGGGAGACCTTTACGTAAAATAATTTTTATCCTGATATTCTTGTTTTGTTATTATTCTTTAGTGATTATGTCTTATGTATGCAACAATGGAAAAGCGATTTGTATGGCAAAAAAGAGGAAAAACCAATGTTTTTCTTACCTCTCTCTTTCAGTTGGTGAGTAGCCTGTGCGCTATCGGCTGAGGCTTCTCTAGTCGTTTGTGGTAATGTCTAGCAAACGAAGTAGCGGTTTTCCATCCCGCGTGAGCTAGAATCCGTTTAACGGAGATGCCTAGCAATCTTGCCTTGGACACCATTGCACCACGTGTAGAGTGCGATGAGTACCTGTCTGTATTTACTCCCGCCAGTTTTAACACATTCATTGTCCATCGGGCGAGGGTATCCCTGGAAATGGCCTTGTGTGGCTTAATAAAGCTGACCAATAGCTGTCTTGAGTTTCTTATTAATCTTGTCTTGGATATATAATTTCGTATCGCAGATACGACACATAACTTGCGATCCTGAGTGAAACTGGACACCCCTATCGTAGAAAGGGGGTCACCTAATCGGTTTGATTTTAATAAAGTTGATAAATCAAACGTGGCCTCTTTACTGTCAATTTCTAGACCCATTCAGCGACAGGGCAACTATCGTTTGGCCTCTGTGTCCAGTGACCAGGAGAAGCAAAACTGCGACTTTGAAACCTAAAAGTTTAACGTCCAGAAACTTATTTTCTGGCCATTTCTTGAAGAGGTTGAACACTAGAGAAACATCCCAAAACCTATTATATTTGGGTTTAGGCGGATTCCTCTGATAAATTGATCGTATGATCCAACAAATAACATGGTGTTTACCCATTGTTTGTCCATTAACCCGCGGTAGGATTATCGACAGAGCACATCTGGCAGCGTTAATAGCGCCATATCCTAGGCCTTCGTCCTCTAGGTAACGTAGGAAGAGTCCTACCTGGGATACTGTGGGAGTCATTGGCTTGACTTTCTTAAGCAGGCAATAAATACCCCATTTCTTTAAATACGTAGTATACATTTTCACCGTTCCTTTTCTCCACGCATCATCAACCAAACGCTGTTGTGTAATTTTGTCTAAGCCAAACTGTTCTAAATATTTATTTAAAAAAGGAATGCCACTAACGGAGTTGTCGACACGTTTCCGTGGCGTTCTAGTGGTCCCTGATGTTTGAGGTTTCCTCGGAATCTTGGGAAGCGAAGGCTGCTTTTGGCTGTGGCTAGTAACGTCGGTAGCCACGGTTGCGTGTGCCACTCGGGGACGATGAGTATGGCGTGTGTCCCCTCCATTTGAATCTTTCTGGCGACTTTGCTAATGATAGTAAAGGGGGGGAAAATGTAAAAGAAATGATGTCGCCACTTTAGGGAGAAGGCATCAATGTGCCAAGCATTGGGTTCCGGGTGCCACGAAACATATTTTGGAATTTTAAAGTTATTACGCGAAGCGAACAAATCGATCTGAGGTGAACCCCATGTGTGACAAATGTGTTTGAAAATGGATGGATTAAGTGACCACTCTAAGTGATCATGGAACTGGCGACTCATCTTGTCAGCTAGACAATTTTGTGTGCCTGGAATGTGATTAACAGTTAACCAGACATCAAAGGTTTGAGCCCAGTTCCAAATGAGAAGTGCCATTGCATTACATTTAATCGATTTTGTACCTCCCATATTTCTGACATAAGCCATAGCTGTGGTGTTATCCGTGAGGATACGTACATTATTTTTGGGTATTTTTACTAGACTGGTTAATCCCAAGTAAATGGCCCTTAGTTCTAGAACGTTAATATGATCGGGGAGTTCCGATTCTAGCCATCTTCCTCCCGTTGCTACATCATTTTGATGTGCTCCCCACCCTTGGAGAGACGCGTCAGTGGTAACGGTAGTGTCAGGCTCTCCCATTCTAATGGGATTGGGGGAATGGTCAAAGTGGTTTAGCCACCAATCAATGTCGGCTAGGCCGTTCTCCGAAATAAACATGGTCTTTTCAAAGTTTCCCTTTGCGCGGGCCAGCGCCAAATTTTTATCAATTTCGAGGGATTTTATGTGTGCCGCTCCGTATAGAATAGCTGGACTATACGAAACCATGACCCCGATAAGGACCGCGACCTGTCTAATCTTTGGCCTAGAAGTGTCTAACAGCTGTATCGCTGTGCGGTAAAGCTTATCTTTCTTTTGGCGTGTAAGCGAAACGGTCATAGCCGTGGTGTTCAGAATGAACCCGAGACACTTAAGCTCCTGAGTAGGAGAAAAAACCGATTTCTTGTTATGTATGAAGAAACCCAATTTGGTGAAAATGTTGCATAAATCTTTAACAGCGAGTTCACATTGCGTGAAAGATTGGCCCATAATAAAAGAATCATCTATGTATGGAAACATACAATGCCCCAATTTTGCCATGTGTGCAAAAATTGGTTTCAACAACTTAGTAAACAGACGCGGTGCGCAGGCCAAACCATTAGGTAAACATGTAAATTCAAAAAGTTGGCCATTCCAGAGAAAACGTAGGTATTTCCGATCTGTCTGGTGAATAGGAACGGTGTAGTACGCATCCCTTAAATCAACACTCGCTAGCCAACACCCTGGGGTAATTAAATCACGAGCTGTTTCTAAAGAAAACATTTTGAAATGTTTGTATTCAATGATTTCATTCAACTGAGTTAAATCTAAAATCATTCGGATTGAACCATCAGGTTTAGGAGTAGAGAAGATATTGGAAATATATTCCCCTTCAGTATGTTCAACTCTGTTGACAATGCCCTTAGACTCAAACAGTAGAACCTGGTGATCTAGCTGAGATTTTTCTAGTGAATTAAACTGATACGGAAAAGGCGCTCTCTTTTGTATAGGCAATTGTGTGAAAGGGATGTGAATGCCTTTAACAATATTCAGGACCTCTGGATTAGTGGTTAACTGTTGCCATTGATGTAAACAATTAGAAACATTCCCTGCTTGAAAAAGGCTTACTTCAGTTTGAGTTTCCTCCGTGACCATTGTAGGGTCAGGAGGCTGCACTGTTTGTGTGGAAATCTCTACTTGTTCCCTTGTTTCGGGAACTGGGGCTTGGGAACGAAATCCCTCTTGTAGCCGCGGTTGTCGTTCCAGTTTGAGGCCGGCCTGTCGCCTCGGCCCCTTCCTCGCTGGTTGAACTGGAAGGACGGTCCGCCCCTGAACGGCCTTCCTCCTCTGCGGAATCGAAAATCCGTCCTAGACTTTCTGAACCCTGCTGGGTTTTGGAAGCGACGACTCTTTGCTTCAGTGTTTTTAGCACTCTTGTAGTCGACCTCTACCTGTTTGTACAGGTAAGCTAGCTGACCCCCAAACATCTTGGATTTATCTAGCGGTTTGCTCTTGATAGGGGTAGGTCCGGAATACACGGTGTATTCCTTACCATCATGGTCCGTTACCTTGTTCGAGCGGGCAACCTCTTTTCCGGCATCTGTGGTGACCGATTTGAAAACGTTTTCAAATCTCCGATGGGTCATGTAGTTACTAGCGGCTGCTAACAAAGCTATGCCCCGGTCCATAACCCGCGCCAAAGACGAGAACTTGTTCTCTGTCTGCATCCTGTTAGCCACAGGGATAACAGACGTCAAGGCACCCAAAACTGCCTTATGGATCAGGCAGAGGGAAGTTTCATAACGACGGCGTTCGTCGGAAAGATGAATGCCGGAATCCATCTCTTTGAAAACCGAAGCAGGAATGCCCTTAACTCCTGAAATCTGCTCAGTCAACTTGTTGATGACTTCGATCGGTTTAAACGTAGTGAAATGGCTATTCACCGTTTTGCGCATCATGGTAGTGGTGCGCACTTTCTGAGCTTTCTTTTTGACAATCTTCTTGCCAGCTTTAACGCCTATTTTGGCGTAGACACCCGCTCGTTCCGTGTCGGAATCCGACTCGGTGGAAGAAGAGTCGGACGACGAGTCTGAAGAGGAGTCCTTCTTCTTCTTCTTCTTCTTCTTTTTGGACTTTTTGGAGCGCTTAGAGTTCGCTTTCTTTGTGAACTCGTCACCAGAACTGCTCACTGGGCGGCGTTTCTTGCCCCGCGCTTTCGGTTTCGGAACCTCAGGTGCCGAAAGCGTGTCCTCTTCGTCCTCAGAAAAGTCTTCCCAATCCTCATCAGGGATTTGGGAAGGATCTGGAAAGGTCTGCGCCTGGAAAAGGCGCATCTTCTCCTCCATCATCTCCGCCATTTTCGCCTCCCACCCCACTGGTTGAGGGGCGTGATCACTGTCTTGATCCGAGGCATGAGCCCCAGGATGTGGGGACGGCGGAGCCGTAGCCGGTGGAGACGAATCGTAATCCGTCGGGGGGACACCCACCGCTGCAGCGGGCGGCTTATTCCGGCGAGTGGCCATCGGGAACTGTAACGAAACCAAAGCGTTACTAACCCGGAATCATCTCAACTACACAAGTGTAAGCCAGTAAACTGGGTTGAGGAACATGGTACAGAGAACGTGTTTTGCAACGTGTCAGTACAGGCGTGAAGCTAAATTTGCCGTAGGTGTGTGGTAACGAAACCAACCAAACGGAGGGCATCGATCGTGAGATCGGCCCCTCTCTCTGTTCCGTACACTTCTCCCACCTGTGGCTACAGCGCCAACAAGTTGGAGAAAATATTACGAAACTCGGAGGTTCGCCTTAAACCGGTCAGGGGTGTTTATAAAAAACACCCAGAAGCATCCCCAACATCATCCTCTATTAGGATCCGGGAGACTTTTCTTAGGAAATGAGCAACTCGGGTTGCCATTTCTCCCTGTCTGAAAAACAGGTGTCGATAGAACTCAGTATCGGTTTCGTTTGTGCCAGCGGCACGCAATGTTCTATCCGTAAGTTAAAAAACGTACAAAGTCCAAACAGGACTGAAGAAAGTTCTGAACTTTCATAAAAAGATGCTATAGAGCATGATAAACAAAGTTATCGAAGAAAACAGTACTTACTTTTGGATAAAAGCAGTAGTAGTAGATAAATCCTGTGGAGCAACTCACAAACGTCCTCCCGTTGTGAGTTACTTATGCTAATTGCTGGACCCGGATGTGCTTCCTTCTCCCTAGCCTACGGCTAGCCAGAGGCGGGCATACCGGGAAATATAATATTATAGAGAGAGGGGGAGAGAGAGTGAGAGAGAAGGGGAGAGAGAGAGAGAGAGAGAGAGAGAGAGAGAAAGGAGAGAGATAGTTGGTTGGTTTGTTGTTGAAGCTTTACGTCCTGACAACATCTAAGGTCATATTAGGACGGGTACCGATTTGTGACAGTGCGCACTCGTTGTGACTTTATGGTGCTGACCAACTGGGAGACCAGTCCGAGAGAGAGAGAGAGGAGAGATATATATGTAAAACCCCAACAAACAGATAAAACTCTCATTTATATAATTCTAGTGCGAGAGTGACACTATTCACGCCACTGGTAGGGTTGGGGGTGGTGACGCCACCTGGCCCAACTGTGGGTGATCATATTTGCATAAGTCTTATACATCACATCACATACATACATGCACGCATGCATATAATATTATTATTATATATATATA
>JASIRB010000084.1:0-20979 GCA_030323885.1 Branchipolynoe longqiensis
GGGGAGGGGAGGGGAGGGGAGGGGGGGAGGGGAGGGGGAGACTCTGACCTGACCTGTTGTTAACGCAGCCTCAGCCCCCAAAAGCAGGCAGACTGGAGGATGTGAAAGGATTCCCTGTGCAACTAAGTAAGAGCATCGTGCGCATGTCAGGCTTCCCCGGCAGGCCGCGTCCACCGTCGGTCAATATGCACGGCGTTAATGTTACCGGCGTGTTTGCACCGGGCCGTGCGTACAGAGTGTTGTTCCGTCGGCCGCCCCTCGCTTCTCATCTATGGTGGTCACATTTTGCAATATGTGAAATGTGAAATGTGAAATTCATCTGGAAAGATCAATTAAAACTTAGCTCTAGGTTGAAGTTCAACTGGCAATGAGAAATAGATGCATAACATATTTAATGTGTGTGTATGTCTAGCAAATTTCTCTTATATCTCTGCCATCTCTCTCATCCCCCACCCTCTCATGTTCCGCTCTTTCCTCTCACCCCACCTCTCCGCACACCTCTCTGTCCTTTTTCTCGCCTCTCCTTTGCTCTCCTCTCTCCCTTCTCTCTCATCACTCTGCCTCTCGCCCTTTCAGAAACATATACCTGGCAAAAAGCCTATTAACTTTGGTCATCAGGAACCATGTGCTTACGGATTAAAACAAAGTGAGATTAAAGTTGCATAGTCCAATGGTTTTGAATTTCTGTAATTTTCTGGGATAAATATATTAGCTTGATCGTTATACTCTATCTTATTTTAGTTTGAAGTAACTTTTATTTTTTTAACTTTTGAGATATTTGAAGTGCAAATATGCTAAATTCATTTTGGCAAGCACGCCAAAACTTAGATAAACGCTTCACCCGGTACTCGCAGTACACGGGTGAATACCAACCCTATTTTAAAATGGTTGAAAATGCGGGTCAATGAATTGAGAGCCTAATTTCACAATCTAAGAAGCAACAATTATTCTTTACATATGCTATATTGATAGCCCGCTACCTTTGAGTTGAAAAATATAATATAATATCTAGTTTAATAAGATTTAAAAGTGAAATTGACGGCGTTCTGCGGCCGCCATCTTGTCTTTTTGCATTCTCTCCCATTTCACGAACTCTGTGCCTATATGAGTATCCATTCGATACTGGAGGCAGGCATTCTACTCCCTGTTCCATACTAAAGCTATTTTCACCCGTGTACTACACCTACAAGTACCGGGTAAATCTTTATCTAGCCAAAACTCGGACACCATAGGCTTCTGCAGTAACAGGTTCTACTAGATTGCCTCACTCTTCCCTTCTTTATGGGCACACATGCTTAATCAGTGTACCACTATCTAAGTTAGATACGTAGAATCAAATCTCGATAATTGATTTTGTTTTGAAAATTTGATGTTTTCATCGGACTATGCAGCTTTAAAGTAGCGCGTTTTAAAATGGGGTTTTGAGGGACAACCACCATACTCGTCTCTCCTCACCCTCCTTCCCTTCTCTCCACTTTCTCTCTCCCCTCGCTCGCTCTCCCAATATTTCTTCAGCCCCACACCCCTCTTCCCCCCCCCCCTCTCTCTCGCTCCCCCTCCCCCTCTTCCTCCCCTCTTTCCCTCCTGCCATTTACTTCCGTCGATCTCTCCCCCTTTTATCACTCCCTCTTCTCCCCTCTCCTCTCTCTATCTCTCTCCCTCCCCTGTTCCACCTTCTCACCTACCCACCCCCTTCCTCCACCCACCCCCCCCGCCCACATTTCGGTGTGTGCTGGTTCGGTCCCTACGTGAGGGCCCCCCAGTGCCATACTACACCTTGCCTTGTCCACACAATGTGGCCTTTCAAACTGCCCCCGTTGGAATCATATTACCTGTATTTTATCATCTCCGTGATATATCCGTATGCCAGGCCCCACCCTACCACCTCCACATCCCCACCCTTCCTGCTCCTCCACCTCCACCCCCCCCCACCCTACCACCACACACCCCCACCCCCTCCCTACCAGCACCACATCCCCACCCTCTCCTTACCACCACATCCCCACCCCCTCCCTACCACCACCACATCCCGACCACCTCCTGCTCCTACACCACATCCCCACCCCTCCTGCTGCTCCACCTTCACCCCCAACTCCACCCCAACCACCTCATGCTACACCACCTCCACCCCCTCCTCCTGCTCGCCACCTCCTCACTCCCAACAAACCTCAGCCTCCTCCACCTCCACCCCCGCGCCGATTCAGGCCCCTTACACCCCCTCCCCCACACCCCTCTCCTGCTCATTCACCACCAGACATCCCCTCCCCTTCATGATCCTCCACTCCTCCATCACACATTCCCCGCCCCTCCTGCTCCTCCACTCCAGCCACCACTATCCCCACACCTCCAGCACCTCATCACACATCCCCTCCCCTTCCTGCTCCTCCTACTCCAAACCACATTCCACCCCTCTGCGACAGGGGCCTGGATAACCAACATCCCCCATGGCCCTGTTGCCTCCTCCACCTCCTCCACCACAGCCCACACCCCCTCCGTGATCCTCCTCCTCCATAACCACCATACTTCCACGCCACACTCCTGCTCCATCACCTCCTCCTCCAGCACTATTCCTCCTCCTCCATCCACCTATTCCTCCTCCTTTCTCTTCCTCCCCACCTCTTCCTACTTCTCGCTCCTCTTCCCCCCTCTACCCCTTCGCCCCCTCTACCTCCTCCACTCCCCCCCCCCCCACCACCTCCTCTCCACTAAATCCTTATCAGTGTATCACTCTCATCCTCTCTCACCAGCCTTCGTCACGCTGAATACCCTCCCCCTACACACCTACACACACCTACTCATACGCACGCACACGCACACACAAACACACACACACACACACACACACACCAGGGTACCGGTCTCATTAAACCAGAGCGCTTTTCGCTCAGCCTCTATGTGGCTGGAGTGGAGTGGGCCCATCACACTCTATTCCCCCCCCCCCCTCCTGACACATACACACACCTTTCCCAACTGCTGTCGGGGAGAGCACTGTTGGACACACAATACATCACTTCCGAGATACCAATCTTGGTGTCCACAGAACCACTATTCAGGACTCTGGTAGATGAATGTTGTATGGACAGGGTGTGTGCGTATGTGTGTCGTGGGTACGGTGTGTGGGTATGTGTGTCGTGGGTACGGTGGGGTGAAGCACACTTCAGCACGGAACATATATATATCTATATACACACAGAAAGTGGTATGTTCTTTAATGTAAAATAGTCACTAGCACAATCTCACTGCAGCCCAATTCAGAAAGAAAAAAAAAACTATTACAGTTGCATAGTCCGATAAAAGCATCAAATTTCCAAAAGCAAAACATTCATCTAGATTTGAAGCTACATATATATCAAACCTGTATAATTATTAAGTATGTATTGCTACAAAGAAGGGCATATTAAGTCAATGTAATAGAACCTGTTACTGCTGAAGCCTATGCGGTCAGAGTTTTGGCAACTACGTCAACATTAATTTAGCATGTTTACACCTCAATTATCTCCCAAGTTAGTCATTTAAAATCAGTTACTTCAAACTAAATGTAAGGTAGATAATATTAATGATCAACCTAATATATTTATCTTAGAAAATGACAGAAACTCAAAACCATTGGATTCAAGTTTGGTCATCAAGAACAATATGTTCGCAGATTCAAAGTGAGCTTAGAGAGCATAGCGTCCTAATGGTGCAGTCACACTACGACATCATGGCCAACATGAGTCCGACGTGAGCGACTATCGAAAAACCCGACGTGATATGCAAATACGGGGCCAAGTTGGACGACACCGCGGCGTGGTTGACGAGGTCGTAACGTTGGTCTAGCGTCATTGGAACGGGAGAGGACGTAGAAGATATTAATTTGGCGAACGTGAAGGCAACGAGATCCTCGCGCGCTCGACGTCGTGGAAACGGGACCGTAGCGGCGGCGTAACATCGGTCTAGCATCGTCGCAACAAGAGAGGACGTGCCAGCCAACCAACCAACCAACCAACCAATCAACAACCAACCACCAACCACCAACCAACCAACCACCAACCAACCAACAATCAACCAACCAACAATCAACCAACCAACAATCAACCAACAATCAACCAACAACCAACCAACAACCAATCCACAACCAACCAACCAACAACCAATCCACAACCAACCAACAACCAACCAACCAACAACCAACCAACCAACCAACAACCAACCAACCAACCAACAATCAACCAACCAATCAACAACCAACCAACAATCAACCAACCAATCAACAACCAATCCACAACCAACCAACAATCAACCAACAATCAATCAACCAACAATCAACCAACATTAAACCAACAATCAACCAACAACCAACCAACAAACAACCAATCCACAACCAACCAACAACCAACCAACCAACAGCCAACCAACCAACCACCACCACCACCCACCACCACCACCCACCAACCAACCACCAACCAACCAAGCAATAATCAACCAACAATCAACCAACAATCAACCAACCAACAATCAACCAACCAACAATCAACCAACAATCAACCAACCAACAACCAATCCACAACCAACTAACCACCCAACAACCAATCCACAACCAACCAACCACCAACCAATCAACCAACCAACAACCAACCAACAATCAACCAACAACCAATCCACAACCAACCAGCAACCAACCAACAATCAACCAACCAATCAACCAACCAACAACCAACCAACAACCAACAATCAACCAACAACCAATCCACAACCAACCAACAATCAACCAACAACCAACCAACCAACAACTGACCAACAACCAACCAACAACCAACCAACAGCCAACCAAATAACCAACCAACCAACCCACAACCAACCCACAACCAACCAACAACCAACCAATCAACCAACAATCAACCAACAACCAACCAACCAACCAAAAAACCAACCAAACAACCAACCAAACAACGCACCGTTGATCTGACGAAGGCAAAACGTTCAGACACATTCAGACCACGTTCAGACCACGTTCAGACCACATTCCCACCATGTTCATAAACGTTCGCAAGACGTCAATGACATTATGGCCATGCTAGAAAATCGTCAACGACGACAGCATGGATGTGACGTGACGTTGACCTGACGTAGATGACGTGGTCATAACGAGAACCTAAAGTGACCGTAACGTGACGTGAAAGTCTTATCAACTCATCGAGCTACGTCAAAGTTTTTTCAACATGTCCAAAACCTCGACATCCTCTGACGAGAGGCGACGAGAGTGGACGTGATGTGACGAGAGTTTAACGTGACTGTTACGTGACCTAATGACGAAGTCACCCACATCGGAGTCACGTTGGCCATTACGTCGTAGTGTGACTGCACCATTAATAAAAGATGGGGCTTTGAGGGACATCATCCCGACCTCCCGGCATGGGAGCACGCCAGGTCTCAACTTCAGTCCAGACACTTGCTATCCGGACCGCACTTCGTCCACAACTCTCTCTGGAACCACCTTTACCCCTCCCTTTCTCCTGAACCCTTGCTGCTGTTACTGGATACGAGTGCTCTGCTACCACCGGACCAGATTGATTCGTGGCCGCCCCAACACTTCACCGTTTTGAATGTCGTAAATAAATCCCCAGCTTCTACAACCGTCCCACCTGAAGATTAATCGTCAACCAAAGATTGGACCGATTTATCGGGGCCTTTCTATATTGCTGCAGTTCTGCAGCCGGTAACCGTTGGAAGGTTACGAACCACCACCACCCACAATCACCACCAACCAATACCATCACCACCACCACCTCCCACAATCACCATTACTGCTTCCCGCAACCAGCCCCTCCAATACAATCACCACCACTTCCCAAAATCACCATTACTGCCTCCTTCAACAACCGCCTCCAATACCATCACCACCACCTCCCACAATCACCATTAGCACCTCCCACCCCCACACAATCACCACCACCACCCACAACCACCGCATCCAATGCCATCACCACCACCTCCCACAATGACCATTACTGCCTCCCACAACCACCGCCTCCAATACCATCACCACCACCTCCCACAATCACCATTACTGCCTCCCACAACCAGCCCCTCCAATACCATCACCACCACCTCCCACAATCACCATTACTGCCTCCCACAACCACCACCTCCAATACCATCACCACCACCTCCCACAATCACCATTACTGCCTCCCACAACCACCGCCTCCAATACCATCACCACCACCTCCCACAATCACCATTACTGCCTCCCTCAACCACCGCCTCCAATACCATCACCACCACCTCCACCACCAGCCTCCTCCAACTCCACCTGCACCACCACCACCCTCCTCAAACTTGGCCTCCACCACCACACCACCACTAACACCAGCAACACCACCACAATCATTACCTTCCTCCACCCCTTCCTTCTCCTCCGTCACCCACCACCATCTGTCCTACACTACCCACCCACCATTACCTCCAATACCACCCTACCCCCACTACCCACAACCCACTATCCACAACCCACACCCCACTACCCCCACCACACCCCCACCACCCCTGGCTTACTGGCACTCTGGTGGCTCAGTGAAGGTTCATTCCAGTGCAGCTAGCAGACGACAACCAATAAGCATCCACCTCACCCACCTCACCAACCCCCACCCCACCTCCACCCACCCTCCCCCTTGTTAAAATGTTCAAATAACTGCCGGAGACCCATCATACAAACCAGCAAAGCGAAAATGACTGCGCTGTTTCCAACATCCCACACTAGGTAAACGGTTGTGTCTGACTAGACTCCCACCACACCATCACCCATCAAAAAGCACCAATATGGTGCATCATTTCTCACCACTCAAGTTCTCATTCCCCAGTTTATTCATCACTGAATGATTTGTGTAAATAAACTGCTAGCATCTGTGGCGGGAATACGAGTGTTTCAGTGAGCTGACAAATGTTTTGCTCTGGTGAATAAAACGATTTGTACACCCCCCTCCCCCCCCCCAAAAAAAAGACACACACAAAAAAAAAAACCTTGATGCAAATAAATAAACAACTCTCCCAATTCATTGAGTGCCAAGAATTTGTTATTATGGGATGTATATGTACTTATCTGCTAAAATACCTCAGGGAGTTTGATGACCTTGCCCTGCAAAGTGTTAAACCACCCACTGCCTTGTTGTACAGGTTCTTTGCTAGCAGCTTTTATGAAATGCACAACCGCACACGATTAAGTAATGAAAGTAGTCTTTGTCGCATTGCGACTGACAGCATCATGATGATGACAATGATATGTATAATGCGATTATAAAAGTGGACTTGTTATTATTATTATTATTATTATTATTATTATTAATACCCATCCTGATATGACCTTGGATGTTGCTAGGATGCAAACCCCAACAAACAAAAACAAACGAAATGCGGAGATTTGTGGATGACATTATACAGACGTTGTTAAGAACTTAGAGAAGCTTTAACTAGATAATAGTTTTTTAATACACTAATTCCCGCGTTAATGCAAATTTTCACCGAATCGCCTACCCACCAATGTGTGACGTCAGGGGGCTGGTGTTTAGCGTCACAGCCGCGCCCCCAACCCCTCCGGCAACATGACGTCACAACCCGCGGCCCGACGTCATACACTGCACTTACAGCGCCCCCGTACATAATCACCCGTCACAACCAGCCCCGCCCCCCTCCCCTCTCCCTCCCCCGACAACCTTCTCGCCATTGAAGTGAGCATTCAGTTTCCATGACGACCACTTCCCGCCATTGTTCGTCGGCCAGGTTCTCGGTGGTTGTTGTTGTTGTTTTGTTTTTTGGTGGGTTTTGTTTTTGTTTGGATGGGTGGGGGGAGGGGGATGTTCCCCCCAGCCCCCTTTTTTGTATACCGTATAATTCGTCAGCGCTTCCCACAAATAATTCGAAAGGCCAATAACATTCAAATGCCGTTCTTCTCAGGTCCGGCCCGACACAACCATCTCGCATTAGCCTGGAAGCTATCATTTAATTCGCTGACCCTGAGTGAGTCGTTTGTCTGTCTCCCGCCAGCCGGCGCTCCCAAGTGTCTTCATTTCCCGCAAGGGGGGGGGGGGCGCCACGGACGCTCATTGCCGCAACTAACAAATCACTAACTAATCAATCTATCCGCGGTAGATAGGGAAATAAAATGGGATTTGTGGAGGAATTAATTTGTGCATGCTCATTGTTTACAGCTAATTGCAGTCACCGGGTCTGTCGTTGTTCCATTTCATGGGGGATTTATTTTTGTGTTGTTGCACCTTTTCTTTGTATTTTTCATGTTTTGTTTTTCAGCTGGGGCGACTGGTTGATAGAACTGTCAGTTCGCTACTAAAATAATGTTATGAACTGCAGATGTGGGTTTGGGAGTGGGTGGAGGGAGGATGCGGATGGGGGGGGGGGGGGGGGTGAAGAGAGGATGGGGATGGAGGGAGTGTGAAGGGAGCGTGGGGATGGAGGGAGGGTGGAGGGTGGATGGGGATGGAGGAAGGGAGGGTGGTGGTGGAGGGTGGAGGGAGGGTGGAGGGAGGGTGGAGGGAGCGTGGGGATGGAGGGAGCGTGGGGATGGAGGGAGGGTGGTAGTGGAAGACCAATCGTCCCAGATCGAAATTTTCCCCGCTTAATATCTTTAACTTTGTTTCTTTTGGCCTTAAATCATTCAAAGTCATATCAGGATGGGTACCGACTTGTGACAGTGCGCACCCATGCCGACTTTATAGTGCCGCCCCAGTGGGAAACCGAGCTGCCGACACCATGACCCGATATCCCAGAGGAAGCCTAGAAGAAAGAAGGCCAGGGGAAGGAAGGGCAGGGGAAGGAAACCCAGGGGGAGGAAGCCATGGGGAAAGAAGCCCAGGAGAAGCCCAGAGGAAGGAAACCCAGAGGATGGAAGGCCAGAGGAAGGAAGCCCAGAGGAAGGAAACCCAGAGGAAGGAAACCCAGAGGAAGGAAGGAAGGAAGGAAGGAAGGAAGGAAGGAAGGAAGGAAGCCCAGATGAAGCCCAGAGGAGGATTCCTCCTCCCCCCTCTCTCCTTGTGTCTGACACGTCGTCAGATATCGGCCACCCACTCTCACATCCCTCCCGAAGGAGTGTCAACCAGGGGACTCCTACTACTACTACTACTAGTACTACACAGGGCCCGCCATCAATCAGCTGAAGGAGTAGGTGTCCCGACTGGCCACACGGCAACCAAGGTCAAGGTCAAGGTCAAGGTCAAGGTGAGCGCATGTATAAAACACCAGCGTGCAGGTGCTGGCCAGCACACTTGCTATCTGGACCGCACTTCATCCACACCTCTCTCTATCTCCTCTCCGCTGGCGTTGCTCCTCCTTGATATGTCTGAAAAGAGTTCCAGGAGGGTGAGCCCGCCGGCATTTCACTTTCTACTCTTACTCTGTCCGTGTCTATGGCTCGCTGGTTGCTCACCATAGAGCGAATAGACATGGTCCTTTGACTCAACTCTCCTCATTTCTCTTTCCTAGACTCTACCCTTTCTAATTCTCCCAGGCATACTTCTCCCCCTGACCAGGGGAGTTGTGTGCTTGGGTGGGGCCCTGTACCTTTACGTTTCTCTCGCTTTGTTCTCGTTACTGGAACCACCACTGCACCCATCTTTACCCACCCTTCCTCGAAACCCTTGCTGCTGTCTGCTGGATACAAGTACTCAACTACCGCCGGACCGAAGAGATTCGGTGCCACCCCAACGCTTCGCCGTTACAACATTGTAAAGATGTCCCCAGCTTCTACAACCGCCCCTACTGAAGATTAATCTTCAACCGAAGATTGGGCCGATTTATCGGAGCCTCTCTAAAATGTTGCAGTTCTGCAACCAGTAACTGTTGTAAGGTTATGCCAAGTACACACCTACCGTTTACGATTCGCGCACTAAAACTCGCGACTCGACCCGACCAGCTTAAAACTGAATACGGGCCGATTCATTTTTCCAATCGCGAATCGCAATCATAATCGGCCCGTTTTAGCCTTAAAATTAGTTTTTAGTCGGGGATCGCAATCACTAGGTGTGCGCGGGGAGCGCACACCTAGCGATTTTTGTGTGCGAAACGGGCAGTTTTAGATCGTATACAGTAGGTGGGTACGCACAAACGGTAGGTGTGTACCTGGCATTACAAACCACCCCAAGCAAGCATGCTGGCCAGTGGCTGGCTGTTGTCACGCTGAGTGTGTCCTAAATTGGCGCGGCGCCGGTTAATTAATGTAATTAAAGGAAGGGCTAGGGTTTATCACCTTGAACCCAAGTACAATGTGTACATTACACGCACGCATGGGCACAACACACCGCGGTGGGGGAGGGGGGGGGGGTCTGTGTGTGTGTGGGGGGGGGGGATGCGTATGTGTGTCTTGTGTGTGTCTGTGTGTGTCTCTGTCTGTGTGTGTCTGTGTCTGTGTGTCTGTGTTTGTCTGTCTGTGTGTGTGGCTGTGTGTGGGGGGGTCTGTGTCTGTGTTTGTCTGTCTGTGTGTGGTGGGGTATGTGTCTGTGTGTGTCTGTGTGTGTGTGTGTGTCTGTGTGTGTCTGTGTGTATGTGTGTGTCTGTGTGTCTGTGTGTGTCTGTGTGTGTATGTGTGTGTCGGTGTGTGTCTGTGTATGTCTGTGTGTGTCTGTGTGTGTCTGTGTGTGTCTGTGTGTGTCTTGTGTGTGTCTGTGTGTGTCTGTGTGTGTCTGTTTGTGTCTGTCTCTGTGTGGGGGGTCTGTGTGTGTGTCTTGTGTGTGTCTGTATGTATCTGTGTGTGTATGTGTGTGTCTGTGTGTGCGTGTTGTGGTGCTATGTGGGGCTGTTTACCAGCACTGCTTCTTACAGGGATTGCATTGGCCATCAGCAACAAAAAACCTCTGAAAGTCAGTATGAGGGTTTGGGGGTTGCCCGGGTCAAAGCCCCAATGGGCACTCATTCAGCGGGCAGTGTCCCTGCAAGCTCATGAAACTTAACCAGTCTAAGGGCATTAAAACAATAAAAGTAGTTTTTCAGAAGGAAAATATACATGTTTTTTCCATTTCCCTTTACATACAAGTCAAGCCCTTGTATCCCTATATAACACCAAATATGTTTTTCACCGGATTTGCACCAATCACAAGAATGACCAGTTCCATTATTAAAAATTCTGAAATCTGTGAAATCGCAGAAAAGTCACATCCCTGTACTTACTGCAAACCAGCAGAACGCGACAGTGTATGAAATGACACTCACCTGCAAGAGAAGGGAGACAAAGGGAGAATTAAAACACAGCATTTATTAGGGCGCATTCCTTACACGCGGTATGCGAATGCGAATGCGACAAAAAATCGAAATGCCTTGAAGCCTATGGGCTACATTCCTTACATGCGGTATGCGGTATGCGAATGCGAATGCATTTTCCGATCGGTCCCTGTAGCGATCAGTGCGGCATGCGGTATGCGGCACGCAGGGTGCGAATAGAAACCTGAGTCTGATGTATCCATTAGTTTAACACTAGGAGAGGCGACTGAGCATTACGGAACAGTTTCACACAGGGGTGAGGAGGGGAAACACATGGTGAGCTGGGCACCCGGGAGACATACGGTTAGGGGAAAGCTAAAAATGCTACCATATGCACAGAAATTTGGTTATAATAAAGGTAGGAACCCCCATGTGACGCACGGAAAGGTACATAGATATAAATGCAATATTTGGTCATATACAGAGCAGTATGGAGAATAATTGTTTATTTTTATTTTTTAAATATAGCTAGTCGTGTGCCGCATACCGCATACCACATACCGTGTGTAAGGAATCATGCCATTCGCATACCGCATGCCGCATGCCGCGTGTAAGGAATGCCTGCTTAAGACACACAAGACAGCCGACCCTCTCCTTCAAAGGACACTCTGCATCCAGAACCAATGTTGTCCGGACATGGCAGGTGTCACATTAGAGCCAGAATCAAATGAGATAAAAAAAACAGTCCATACATTGAAAATAAAATTGTTCACACATAACAGGGGTCAGTCACTCTGGTAATAAATAATATTAGCTGTGTTTGGTGAGTAAAATGTTGCTGTCATTTGACACAAATTTAACCACTTCAAAATTGCGTCGGAGATCAATCACTTTTGCTGTCTTTTGACACAAATCTGATCATTTCAGATTTTGTAGAAATTTCAATGTTGGCATATCACAATGTAATTAACAAAAACTGACAGAATAAATACCATTAACCTTTTGGCATGAATATGGCCCTCGCTGTCCCTACGGCATTAAACCAGCATCAATCAATCAATCTTACAGACATGATGCAAAATTAAGTACCCACTCTTGCCAAGATTTCAAAGTGTTTTTCTACATGCCCTGGGTGTCCAATTAAGCCGTTGGGGGGTTGTTGTTGGGGTTTTACGTCCTAGCAACATCTGAGGTCATATCAGGACGGCTTTCCCAGCGTGACAGTTGGGCGGGTCGGTAGGGGTGGGGCCGGGTGGTGGGTGGGCCGTGGGATGGAGGGCATAATGGCCTTGAACTATTGAATGACTGAACTGGCCTCAAGGCATTCAGTATTAGCGTCAACTCTAGTAGTAGTAAAAACTGGCATTATACATGCCACAACATTATCGCCCTTTTTATTTTTGTACACATCAATTTTTGTAGTTGTTTAAGCAGGGGAAATTTCAATCGCGGATGATTGGTCTTCCTCATTCCACTGCTCCTTGCCATACCCTAATAATGCCGAATGGCTGGCTAGAAAGCGACAAGTATAAATTTTTAAGTTATTGGTTTGACTCGACCAGGGTTCGAACCCATCATCCAACAATTTACCAACTCATTTGAGCAACCCTTCTGGTTTAAATAAATCGTGTCCCCCCCCCCGCCCCAACAAAAAATACCCTCTCACTCACACACCAAAACTAGATCAGCTTATCATTATTACTTCGGTACAAATAACTCACAAAATACAGGAAGTCTGATCTAGGTTAATCCATAGTTAATCTCCCCCGGGAAAGGAGTCCCAGTCGAATTAACCGCAAGGCATAATGGGAAGAAAAATGTCACCGGAAGTATTATTTAATTACTGCTCTCCCGGGCGGGAAGCGGGGTGTGGGGGGGGGGGGGGGTTTCACAGAGGTCGGCCATTTTGTCGCCACGCCACCAAATTCTGGAACGCATGGGTACGCGAATGCGTTGTGTGACGTCACGGGATACGTAAGCGTTGTGTGACGTCATAATAGCTTCCACTTAAAGTTAATCCGATGGTTTTGAGTTTCCGTCATTTTTAAAAATAAATGAATTAAGCTGTTTGTTATAATCTACAATGTAGCTTAGTTTGAAGTGTAAACATACAGTATTAATTTTGCCAAAACTCTGACCCTATAGGCTTTAGCAGAAACAGATTCTATTAAATTGAATTAGAATGCGCTTATACAGTCAGCTCTGGTTAATCCAACACATTCTGTCACACACCAAATAATGTCAGAAAGCAAATTATCGGATTAACCAAATTAGACTATTTTGTGGTCGTTTGTGTTATTTTTATAAACCTATATGAGCCTGTCTCAAAAGGTGCTAACTCTTCGTTTTTTTGTCCATAGTAACGATTGACACATAACAGCATAGAAACGGTTACACTGAAAACACAAGGACATTTGCTTCAAATCAATATGTATTCTATTGGGATTATGAAACACCGTGTAAAAAACAAATCAGTTTAACCTGAGCAAATGCATAAGTAGATAGTGTGTTGATCGTTACAATGGACAACGTTTTGTCCCATATTGCTTAGCACCTTTTGAGACAGTCTCATATAGACCTATGTGTGACTGAATCATGCATGCAATTGTTCATTAAAATAATAATAACACCTAAGTAACATATGTACATTTATTACAGATAAACATACATATCAATCATTCACAATCACACTAACATTATTTGATATTTAAGAACTTCAACAAACTGGACTGCACAGCCACTGAAAGAAGATCTAAATCTGAGATATTAGCGCTAATTCATGTTTGATGGAGTTCAAGTGTCAGATTAACCAGAGCTATAGGCATGTTAGTTACAAAAAAAGCAGTGCCACTGTCGGAAAGCGAGTGTCGGAATACCCAGAGTAATTAGCATTGATTAGCATTGGGGAGATCTGTTACACCTGAAATCGTGTCGGTAAGCAAAATTGTCGGATTAACTATTGTCGGATTAACCAGAGCTGACTGTATGTAGCAATACACGCTTAATAAGTGTCCCAGTATCTAAGTTGGATATGTAGGTTAAAATCTGCATAAACGTTTTGTTTTTGAAAATGTGATGTTTTCATCGGATTATGCAACTGTACCACAACCTCCTTCAACGTTAAAATGTGGTGTTCTCTGTGGCACAGTGGTTAGAGTGTCTGACTCCTAATCTGAAGATCAGTGGTTCGATTCCCTATGCCCCCCACCTCTGCTAATTTGGATTTCCACCACTGTGTATAACTTATAGAGTCATCAAAGGCAGGTTGCTCTCATACCATATCTGTGTGGTATGGGAGGTTAAAAATCCCTTGGGTCGGTAAAAGTGTAGGCTCGGGCTTTCTATCGACAAACTGTCTAATGGTGAAAACAAGTCCATTCAGACTTATCCATGATAGGCAGTATAAATCTTCAAGAAAACGCTGCAGGTGTAGTCAGTTCATGCCAGGATAATGACAAGCCGACTACTTCCTGACTTTATAGTGCTGCCCTATTGGGATCCAATGCAGGATACCATGCCACGTTCATAATGACCAGATATCATACTCAGCCAAATGATTTTTGCTTTCAAAAAGTTATGAGTTGGAATTGTAAAAGTAGAAGTTGCAACAGATGCTGTTCTTTTGGCACCGCGGCGTATGCAACACTATGGAGTCAAGTCAATTATGTGGAGAAAAGTACAGGTGACAGGTGAGCGTGTAGACGACGCTGGGGCGGGCGTCGGCTGATTTTGAAAGCACTGCTTATCCTGACATTGACACAACCTCTCCTTGTCATATCCTTGTAATATGCCGAGTGACAGGCAACTATCAATATAGCAAGTCTTCGCCTCTGACTCAACCATGAATTGACCCCATGACCTCCCGCGTGGTGAATCGAGCGCTCTACCCACTTGACCATGCTCTGCGGTTACTCCCAAATCATGATCGACCTCTGATGTGGATAGGGCGTAAAACCCCAGAATCACTCACTTATTCACTCATATTAGTTTGACAACAAAGAAAAAGAAACCGACACAATAAAACCCAGAGAATGCTCAATAATTTATTACTACAAGAGTCGGCTGGAGACTAAACTATAAAAATGATTGGTTGGTGCGAAATCTGATTAAACCACACCGTGTATGTATGAATATGTATGCCGAGCGAACACACTCCCAATAGACGAGATGAACGTTCCGACTGCGCATGCGCTGAAAACGGCACTGGCAGCAAAGCAAAGGCATACAGCCATTGAGTTTGCCGATACGCGTAGGGAAAAACTTCAATTGTATTCAAAATTAACAAAAATACATAACAATTTGGCATAAACATGTATGCACACATGCAATATATTGATCTGATGAATATATCTAAGACAAAATTAGGCTTAGTTAAACATTTTGAGCTAAGAAACATACAAAACAATGATATCCACATCACCATATTTAATTTTTGTTCTAAATTTTAAAATTCCAAATGTGTCAACAGAAACTTGTTTTAGAGAAATATATAACCAATGTCTGATTAACCCTACTCATTTCATAGCTCTACATATGTCATCAACCATAGGATATAAATAAAAACATGAATAAAATAAGTAAAACTGACTTTGGCTATGGCTCTTACACTAGTCTGAGTACCCAGATTTCTCTCAATCTAAATGCACATGGCATAAGATGTGCTGATTATAATGATTGTATTATAATGCAATGCTGGATAAAAGATTAACATATTAATTTATTATATATATATATATTTTAGTTGGTATTCTATGTTTCAAACAAGAGCTGAGATGAGCTGAAACTAGCACATTTCATAGCTGCACCCAGTGTATTAAGCATTAGCCATGTGCTTCTCGCGGGTTTGTTTTTCTTCCACACATCCCACAATGCACCGCGCTGCTGGAATGGTGATGTAGCCTATAAATAACCACGCAGACTGAATCTGTGTCTGTGTCTGTGGGTGTGGGTGTGGGTGTGGGTGTGGGTGTGGGTGTGGGTATGTGAATTCCAAGTGGGTGTAAAACTGTTGATGTATTCCTAACACTATCAGCAGTGTTTATGATAATTGATATCACCAATACGATGTTATGCCTCGGGGGGGGGGGGGGGGGGGCATTATAGTAGGCTAGTCCGATGGTTTTGAGTTTCTGACATTTACAAAAATAAAAAGATCGTTATAATCGATCGTTGGTCTCTATAATCGAAATGACTCTGACTTTCGTTGGAAGTAACTTTTATTATAAATGGTTAACTTTGAAGATATGTGAAGTAAAAACATGAATGTTGTTTGTTTGTTTGCAATCACATAACAATTCTGATGCCATACTATCCAGCACTAACATGTTCTATTAATTGCTTCAGCATGCACTTTCAATTACCAGGGATGAAAGTGGTCTTCAGCAAAAACCGCTGAAAACAAGCTGAAATTATTACACCGACGGCGAATTTCCGCGATAACGCGGATCTTCTCCCATAGACTTAGCATTGTCAGGGAATCGCGGAAAAATACCGGAAGTCAAGTTTCAACTAGGCTTATTGTGACTGTATTATCACCCATATCTAACTTTCTTGCTTAGGTTTTATGTTCTAGCTAAATCTGAGTTCATATAAAAACGGGATTCGAACCACCCAACTGTTGTCATTTACATCCCATTTAAACAAAAATTGCTGAACGTTAATCGGTGAATATAAGAAATCCCGGAAATCCGCGAAACCGCTGAGATCTTTCATCCCTGGATTACATGCAACACCATATCATGCTTAATATAATAATAATAAGTTTGTTTTATTTAACGACGCGTCTGGACCACATTGATTTTTATCATCACCTATTGGATGTCGAACATATGGTCATTCTGACAGACTTCTTTGGAGGAAACCCGCTGCCGCCACATAGGCTACTCTTTCCGATACTTTTATATGCACTTTCCCCACAGACACGACAGTTCTCGATGAACCAGTTGTGGACAACTGGTTGTAACGGAAAATAGCCCAAACTGCAAATATGTCCACTGAGCAGGATCGATAGGATGACCCACACCTTCACAGGTGGACACTCTACCGCCTGAGCTACGTCCCGCTCGTCTTGATATAATAAATGCCCAGTATCTAAGTTCAATATGTAGGATCAAATCTAGATATGTATTTTGGTTTCCAAAATTCTAATGCTTTCAGGAGACTATGTAGCTTTAACTTTAGTACCGAACGCCTCCGCCACGTGGCGCCCCCTTATTGATTATGTAAACTCGCCACCTCAACTTATCCCTCGCCATTCCATCACTTAGCAATGCAACACCACTACCCCAGAAACCATGTTAGCTTTTCTCCTTTTTTATTTTGATGAGCTTTAAAAACAATTTTTTTTTTTTTTAAAAAGGTACTCTAAATGTAAAATCCATGTTAGAAACACGGCCTAGTTCTAATCATGTCGGGACTGTGTTCGCCTACAAGTTTAATGCTTCATCTGCGCTGCTGTGACCAGACGTGGGCGCCGAATCGATAGAGCGTGGACCTCGCGGGCGGGAGATCGGGAGTTTGGTTCCTGGTCGAATCAAACCAATGACTTATCAAATTGACACTTGTCGCTTTCTAGCCTGGTGTTCGGCATTAATAGGATACGGCAAGGACTGGTTAGCTCAGTGTCAGGATAATGTGACTGAGTGGAATATCGGGTCATTGTGCCAACGGCCTGATTTCCCAGTGGGACAGCACTATAATATAAAGTCGCTATGGGTGTGCACTGTCACAAATGAGTACCCGTCCTGATATGACCTTAGATGTTGTCAGGACATAAAACAACCAACTGTGCGCCGCTGTTTTAATGGCGTTAGGTGGCGCTGCGGGGTGGAGGATTGTTGCAGGGTGTTGTAGCCTCGTTTTGGTGCATGCCATGTTCCACTACAGGGCGAGGGTTCTTTTATTTGTTAACGACCGTGGTTTGTAGACGGGGATGGTACCCACGTTTGTTTATGTCGTTTCAGAGGCTGGTGCGGCGCGGGGAATGGAAGTGAGGCATTATATATATATAAAATATATATAATTATATATATATATATATATATATTATAAATTATATAATATATATAATATATTAAATGGGTAGGTACCCCCACCTGTGCACCCCTTTCCTTGGTGGGGTTGCGGGTGCGGGTACCTACCCATGTTCGGGGCTTTCACTCGCTCGGGAGTTGTTATACATACATGTATATATAGATAGTTAAAGTTGCAATCCGATGGTTTTGTATTTCTGCATTTTTTCTGAGATAAATATATTAGATCGATCACCAGTATCTACTTTACATTAGTTCAAAGTTACTTTTATTTTAAATGGTAAATTTTTAGATATTTTGAGTGCAAAGATGGAAAATTAGTTTTGGCAAGCTTGCCAAAACTCTGACACCATAGACTTCTGCAGTAACAGGTTCTGTTAAATTGACTCAGTATTGCCTTCTATGCAGAAACAAATGCTTAATAAGTGCATCAGTATCTAAGTTAGATATGTAGAATCAAATCTAGATAATTGGTTTGGTTTTGAAAATTTGATATTTCATCGGACTATTCAGCTTTAAAATTAAAGTTAAAATTTAACCACCCGAGCGGGTCTGTCGGCGTTAACGACCAGACACAGCTGGAGAGCCCCTCACAGGTGGCTCCGATGTGGCCAATTCTGTAACTACATACTGGATTAGTAGATAGTATATAGAGTGAGTATAATATAGCAGAGGGAACTGAAGATAGATATTGTCCTTTTTATATTATATACTATAAATATAATAGATTATAGAAGCTATGTGTATGTGTGAGTATGTGGTTATATATACATAACCATTATTCGCACCTAGCATTCATGACGGAAATTATTTAAATTTGTTGCTATCCATTTTTGTTTAATACAAATAGTAACATTCCTGATGATGATGATGATGATGATGATGAGTATGATGATAATCATCATCATCACCACCAATTATCAGTAACATTATTCGTACCTGGCGTTCATGAACTTTGTGGTGTTCTCTGTGGCGGAGTGGTTAGAGTGTCTGACTTTTTTCTAGGTCGGACTCCTAATCTTAAGGTCAGTGGTTCAATTCTCCGTGCCCCCACCTCTGCCCATTTTGATTTCCACCGCTGTGTATAACATCATCATGCTGTCAGTTGCGATGCGACAAAGACTGCTTTCATTACTTGACTGCCGCTCTCCATTTAGCTCTCTGCTGTGAGAGTTGCGTCCATGAGTCGGTCTTAATGTCTCTCAGCTTCAGGTTTCTCTTGATGGTATCCCTGAATCGTAGACATACAGTGTCATCAAAGGCCAGTTGCTCTCATATCATGTCTATGTGGTGTGGGAGGTTACAAATCCATTGGGTAGGTAAAAGTGTAGGCTCGGGCTTTCTATCGACAAACTGTCTAATGGTGAAAACAAGTCTATTCAGACTTATCCATGATAGGCAGTATAAGTCTTCAAGAAAAAAATGAGCATTTCGTATTTAAACTAACAATACTACATTTGTTGTGTTACTGTCAAAAGTACTGTCAAACATTTGGCATTCAAACTAACATTATTGACTACATTTTTTGTATTACTATCAAAAGTACTGTCAAACATTTGGTATTTAAACAAACAGTAGTAAGATTATTGAATACATTGTTCGTGGTACTGCCCCTTTAACGGTAGGGAGTGGCCTATTTAAGAATGTAACACTCCCGTGTGGCTAATCAGTTCTAGTGTCTACAAGACGCCTATTTTATGACAGTGCAGTGAGCGATGGCGATTCAACACTTTATCCGTGACAATAGCCTATACACATGGAACATGCAAAGTTGATTAAGGACCCCGCACCTCTCCACCCACCTACCCACCCACCCACCTACACACACCATATCCCATAATGCACCCGCCCGCAGGGAGATCTGATTGGCTCTACTCCACCACTTTGACCACCACCCTCCCCACCCTTCAGCCCTAAGAGGTGTGTGAATGGCTGTGGTGTGTGAGTAGGTGTGGGTGTTGGTGTGGGGTATGGATGGATGGGTGTGTTGGGGAGTGTGGGTATGGGCGAAAGTGTGAGTGTGGATGTTGGGGGTGTGGATGTGCGTGGGTGTTGAGGAGGTGGGTGTGGGTGTTGGGGTAGGTTGGATGTTCATGTTATTTGTTGCATATAACCACTCCCACATGGAGGTGTGGGTGTTGGGGTAGGTTGGATGTTCATGTTATTTGTTGCATATAACCACTACCACATGGAGGTGTGGGTGTTGGGGTAGGTTGGATGTTCATGTTATTTGTTGCATATAACCACTCCAACATGGAGGTGTGGGTGTTGGGGTAGGTTGGATGTTCATGTTATTTGTTGCATATAACCACTCCCACATGGAGGTGTGGGTGTTGGGGTAGGTTGGATGTTCATGTTATTTGTTGCATATAACCACTCCCACATGGAGGTGTGGGTGTTGGGGTAGGTTGGATGTTCATGTTATTTGTTGCATATAACCACTCCCACATGGAGGTGTGGGTGTTGGGGTAGGTTGGATGTTCATGTTATTCGTTGCATATAACCACTCCCACATGGAGGTGTGGGTGTTGGGGTAGGTTGGATGTTCATGTTATTTGTTGCATATAACCACTCCCACATGGAGGTGTGGGTGTTGGGGTAGGTTGGATGTTCATGTTATTTGTTGCATATAACCACTCCCACATGGAGGTGTGGGTGTTGGGGTAGGTTGGATGTTCATGTTATTTGTTGCATATAACCACTCCCACATGGAGGTGTGGGTGTTGGGGTAGGTTGGATGTTCATGTTATTTGTTGCATATAAC